>JAZHYW010058427.1:0-16279 GCA_037355805.1 Ixodes ricinus
ACTGGGAGACCCTCGTGACGCCACTGACTGGGAGAACCACAAGTTTGAACGATCAGAACTCTATCAGCTAGCCAAGGTTGCTCTGGCAGCGCCAGCTACGCAGGTCAACGAAGAGCGAACCTTCTCAGGGGTTCAGTTTGTGCTTTCCCCGCATCGAGCCAACTTGAAAGAGTCGACGATAGACAACATCATGTTAATCCGCGCGAGCAGAAGGCGCCATAAGCATGGTATATGACGTTATGAAACGTCATAACATGTAGCGCTCTAGTGGGGTTTGATCAATAATATTCCTCTTTTGCTGTGCGATAAAATACTTCCAAATGAATATATTGATTTTATTATGCCCCGATCTTTGTGTAATTTTTTATTTATTTGTTTAAGAACTTACCCCGGGCGGTATTTCATAAGAGATTAGTTACAATGAAAATAAGTAACAAACTATAGACGGCGACAGGTTAAGAACGAAGTGGAAGCTCCCATCCCACCCCTTTCCACTTCAGCGGTGCGAACGGTGGAGAGGAGGTGACCTCCTCTCCCCTGTTAGCTCCGCTGAAGTGGAAAGGGGTGGGAGGAGCTTCCGCTCGTTCTTGACCTGTCACCGGCTATAGTAGCAGCGCGCAAACAAACACACACGCAGGAAAGAAATGAACAGGACTAGCGCTGGACGTTCAATGAACGTTTAATGAAAAGAAGACACTAATAAAAACAACTAAATCACCAGACTGTCACTGCATCAACACGTGCTCAAGAAAGCTATTTATATTTTATGTAAATCTATCGAAGTTTGGCTGACGCATTGGACTCGTTCCTTTCCTATCTCGTAGGCTTCCAGCAGACCGCGTGTAGCTTTGTCAGCCCGCCTCCCCGAAATCATGAGGCTCTCAAATTTCGGCACATACAAGCAAGTGACGCAGTGTAAAGGAAGGTGGCCTCCCGAGGTTAAAGGGACCATGAAATGACCTTTTTACTTTTGCCAGATAACGTTTACATTAAACCTTCAACGTTCACTGCATGCCGAACAGGCATCCGTTTTCGTCTCGGTTTATTAACTTCTACACAAAAAATTAATGAAATATCGACTTTTTCTTTCTCTCCAACTGACCGCAAAACAAGTTGAGGCGTAATTTTGACGGTCGTCATGACCGTCAAAATTACGCCGCAACTGTTTTGTTTTGTTGTGTACCCTGTTTCCGAAACCGGAAGTTCTCTCGGCTGTAGAATAGAGCGTCAGCGGCGGCGAGTTGGGGGCGCGCCGGTTGGTTTTACTGCGCTGATGGCGCTCATGTCAGCGACGTATTTTCTGAAACGGCGCCCCTCATCGCCGCGATAGCCATGGACACATCGCAGCTGAGCGAAATTCAATGAGGTATAAGTTGCGCTACAGCGACAGCATGGGTCCAGTCCCATACGCCGGTATGCCTGTTGGGAAGTGCGGCGAGTCTTCCGGTGAAGACTCCAGAAGTCAGCCCAACTGTCATTGTTGGGAACAGGTGGCCAGTGTCAGTCATTTGCAAAGCGACGTTTTTTCGCGGCATCGGAGATCCAAGAACAAGCCGACGTTAAAGAGACACGTCTGAACTACGACAGTGTCAGCAAGGAGCCACGTAAATACCTGTTCACACTCGGAGCGGGACGCGCGTTTGATGGAGGTGCCGTATTCGCGCTGTTGGTAAGCGCTTCGGGACCGATCTTTTACGATTGCAACTCGATACTGACGCGACACTCGGCAAAGGAAGGTTGGACCGGCGTTGCACGTAGCTCCCACGAACTGCTATAGCTCGACAGTGACGTGCAGTCGTCTCAGAATAAAAATGGCACACTAATAACAAAGTGTACATACCGTGTTACGAAAGGTGATCCATACGGCGTTTATTTGAGCTCTACATCACACAAAACAGTAAGATAGAATCGACGAGTCCGATTTCGACGACAGTGTTCGTCAACACTGCCTCGGAAAACAGGGGAAGAGATTGATCTCACCGCTTAATCTAAAATTCAGGTCAGCGATGAAACTATAATACGGGAATGGTCCACAAGGGCCGCGCGGGCATATTCCATTCAGCATGCCAACCGGTCGTGGGCAGACGGTCTTGGCCAAGGACCGTTGAAGCAACGCAGCACTGAGTCAGAGTGCCTGTTAGGCCTATCTGCAGAGCTCGGTGGATTCAGTAGCCATTTGTAGCTTCTTCTCGGGTGTTTGTGGATTCAGCGTTCTTGTTCGTCGTGGTATGTTTTGAAGTACTTTTTTCTTGCTGCTTGAAGTCGGGACGCGCGAGAAGAACACGTAGAAAAATAAACGTTCCTTGATCGTCGCGGCCAAGTAACTGATCGACGCTGTTGGACCTACCACACTATTGCGCACGCGCAGTAGTTGCTTCGTTTACCACATGATAGATGGCGCTTGGCTCTCAGCTTTATCAAATTTGGCAATTTTTGGTCACATCTCTAATTATGCTACAAAATGTGGATCTGAATATTATTTAACAAAACTTTTAGGAAACGTTTGCCGGCTATTTATTGTTTACGATCGTGGTGCTGGTGAGGTAGGCTCTTACCCAATAGGCGACGTGGATTCGGCTGACGTGCAGCGATTCCGGCGGATGCATCACAGTGAAAAAGGCAGAGAGCTTTCGAAGGAAAGAAGGCGCAAAAGAGTCCAGTTCTCTTTTAAAAGTTCTATAGCGAATAACTTTTTGGCTCCCTATTTTTGTGTTTTCGTGTTTCTTTTCACACCTTTTACGGCGATCGGTGGATGAAATTCGATATCAGAATCGTTTCATGGTCCCTTTATCCGGCAGCGACAGTGCGTTCTCACGTGCCAGGTCGTTGACACATCGGTCAGTCAGGCCGATATATACACGACCACAGCTTAACGGGATTCGATAAACTACCCCAACTGCGCACTCGTCGTACTTGTATCTGTGTTTTCACTTTTACGTCAGATTGTTTCCTCTCGTTCCCCTGTCGGCCACTCTAGGGCATAGCTGTGACATCTTACTGGGCCTCGAAATTAGGTAGCATGTCTAAAAACACACTTGTGTGCAGAGATAAACAGACAAACCATACAGAGGGCAAGCAACCCAGCTAGATACATTTTTAATGTTTACAAAATCATATCCCAGCGTGAGACCTTCGCAGCCCAATACGTGCGTGTTCTTCGATTCGGAAAGCGAGCAAAGCTCGCGCTATACGCATCGAACACTAAATATGGCACCGGCACAAGCTCTCTTTCCTGAAATGACGTCCTCTTCTGGCAGAGTTTGAAATATTGCACAGCTGCGTGCGCAAAAGACACCATAAGAATGGAAAGCTGATCGCTTATATATAGACCTTTTCATCCTCCTCCGCATGGGCGCTGCCATCTTGGAATCACGTGACGCGGCAGCCATTAGGTTGCTTCAAGTTGCTGCTCCGCTCTCCCCTCCGCGCCTTAGCAGATGCGTATTGTATTGGTTGTAATCGTGTTTTTCGTCGCGTTTCGCCGCGCTTTCTTGCCTTACTTCGGAAACTGTAGTCCGATACGTCTACTTGACGACTAAGACATCACGAGGGTTCAAAGGTCCTTATGACAACTGAGGTTTGTTTACTAATAGTGGCTGAACATTCTCAGTAAGAAGGGCGTATCTTTATATCGTGCATTTAGGGTCGGAGGGCGTCAAGAATAGTCAGCGCGAAGGAGACTATCATTTTCTGAAAGTATCGTACTTTGTATTCATAATATATCGAACACAGTTTCCTTTTGATTATATCAGGAAACTCACGGAGGAGATAGACAACGAACGTTTAACCTGTATTTTATCTGAGGCTAGAAGTACTGCTACGTCAACATCAGGCGATTTGTTTGTTCATAATATCACACCTACTTATGTGTTTGAGGTTCTCGATCTTTTTTTGCGACGTAATCGTTCGGCTGGTCGGTTTACTTATGAAGTTTAAAAAAATGTATACCGTGCTCGCTTCCATTTCGACAGTCGTTTTAGTGATTTATTACTTTTATTTAGATAACCAATTGGGACTTCCCGCGTAAGAAACTGCCACGACAACAGTAGCGAGTTTTGGAATAGCGTGCACAAAGATATAACGTCGTTTCTGTTGCTAATCAAAACGCGGTTTGGGTTCGGGACAAGCGCAATAATGACGACGTTTTTTTTTTTGCGTACGCTGTTTTAATTTTTGTTAGTATCTACCATCCGCAATATTTAACGCCGAAAAAAAGCCGTTTGCATAACAATTATTTGAGTCCAGGATTGTCGATGGCGAATAGAGCTTTACTTTTGGTGGCTGGCGACGCCGAAATTTACAAAGCAATCTGTTCAAACAAAGAAATATTTGTTCACACGGTCTGTGAAGTGTTGCCTCGCACTAGAATTCAGCCAAACTTTCCGAGGTATTTTTCCTCCTGCAGTCTTTAATTTTATTTAGCTAATTTCACGGAACACAAAGGCCAGATTTATATTGACGGGCCTGTCACTTATATCATATCTTGAGTAAGCAAATGTTCATATAAAGATAACTTATTTCCAAGGATCAATATCGCGAAAATGGTGCTTATGAGTACCTTAGCAGGGTTGACAATTTAAGACATTTCCTACTCGGCCTGTCAAAACATACTCGAATACTCAATTAAAAAAAAAGAGGCCGAGACGATACTACTTGTTTATATCAATTATCTGCGTCATTACATGAGATGCTGTAGTCGGCGAAGTTCACTAAAGGTAGGGGTGCCCACAAAAACCAAACAGTGAGTAGTAAACCCGCGAGTTCATCTGTTCTGGCTGATTCATTTCAGCACATTGCTAATCAAGCTGTTGATATGCTCCTTTATATCCACGTGTTAGTCTCTTCTGCACTCCCAGCTCTCTCACACGTGGCCGGCTGGCAGGTGGTCGAGTCTTCATCGGCGTCCCTAGCTACATTCTGGGACGAGTTCATCTCGAAGACGGCGTCCTTGGTGCTGTCCCCGCTTTTTCTGACATCTTCACCGGCCCGCTGTGACGTCAGCCGCGCTAACAAGATGTCCGACTTCTTGTCGACACCCGCGTCCTTGCCGTGGTCGTCATCAGCTTGCCAGAACGTCTGCCCCCAAAGCAAGATATTCGGTTCTTTCTCGTCGTCGACGTTCACGTTCTCGTCGTGGTCATCCTCCGCTCGCCCAAACGCCTGCCGCCCAGGCGATAAGTTCGGTCCTTCATCGTCGTCCACGTTCTCGCCGTCGTCGGCCTCGGCTTGCCAAAACGCCTGCCGCCCAGGCGATAAGTGCAGTCCTTCGTCATCGTCCACGTTCTCGACGTCGTCGTCCTCGGCTTGCCAAAACGCCTGCCGCCCAGGCGATAAGTGCAGTCCTTCGTCATCGTCCACGTTCTCGCCGTCGTCGTCCTCGGCTTGCCAAAACGCCTGCCGCCCAGGCGATAAGTGCAGCCCTTCGTCATCGTCCACGTTCTCGCCGTCGTCGTCCTCGGCTTGCCAAAACGCCTGCCGCCCAGGCGATAAGTGCAGCCCTTCGTCATCGTCCACGTTCTCGCCGTCGTCGTCCTCGGCTTGCCAAAACGCCTGCCGCCCAGGCGATAAGTGCAGCCCTTCGTCATCGTCCACGTTCTCGCCGTCGTCGTCCTCGGCTTGCCAAAACGCCTGCCGCCCAGGCGATAAGTGCAGCCCTTCGTCATCGTCCACGTTCTCGCCGTCGTCGTCCTCGGCTTGCCAAAACGCCTGCCGCCCAGGCGATAAGTGCAGTCCTTCGTCATCGTCCACGTTCTCGCCGTCGTCGTCCTCGGCTTGCCAAAACGCCTGCCGCCCAGGCGATAAGTGCAGCCCTTCGTCATCGTCCACGTTCTCGCCGTCGTCGTCCTCGGCTTGCCAAAACGCCTGCCGCCCAGGCGATAAGTGCAGCCCTTCGTCATCGTCCACGTTCTCGCCGTCGTCGTCCTCGGCTTGCCAAAACGCCTGCCGCCCAGGCGATAAGTGCAGCCCTTCGTCATCGTCCACGTTCTCGCCGTCGTCGTCCTCGGCTTGCCAAAACGCCTGCCGCCCAGGCGATAAGTGCAGCCCTTCGTCATCGTCCACGTTCTCGCCGTCGTCGTCCTCGGCTTGCCAAAACGCCTGCCGCCCAGGCGATAAGTGCAGCCCTTCGTCATCGTCCACGTTCTCGCCGTCGTCGTCCTCGGCTTGCCAAAACGCCTGCCGCCCAGGCGATAAGTGCAGCCCTTCGTCATCGTCCACGTTCTCGCCGTCGTCGTCCTCGGCTTGCCACGCCTGCCGCCAGGCGATAAGTGCAGCCCTTCGTCATCGTCCACGTTCTCGCCGTCGTCGTCCTCGGCTTGCCAAACGCCTGCCGCCCAGGCGATAAGTGCAGCCCTTCGTCATCGTCCACGTTCTCGCCGTCGTCGTCCTCGGCTTGCCAAAACGCCTGCCGCCCAGGCGATAAGTGCAGCCCTTCGTCATCGTCCACGTTCTCGCCGTCGTCGTCCTCGGCTTGCCAAAACGCCTGCCGCCCAGGCGATAAGTGCAGTCCTTCGTCATCGTCCACGTTCTCGCCGTCGTCGTCCTCGGCTTGCCAAAACGCCTGCCGCCCAGGCGATAAGTGCAGCCCTTCGTCATCGTCCACGTTCTCGCCGTCGTCGTCCTCGGCTTGCCAAAACGCCTGCCGCCCAGGCGATAAGTGCAGCCCTTCGTCATCGTCCACGTTCTCGCCGTCGTCGTCCTCGGCTTGCCAAAACGCCTGCCGCCCAGGCGATAAGTGCAGCCCTTCGTCATCGTCCACGTTCTCGCCGTCGTCGTCCTCGGCTTGCCAAAACGCCTGCCGCCCAGGCGATAAGGTGCAGTCCTTCGTCATCGTCCACGTTCTCGCCGTCGTCGTCCTCGGCTTGCCAAAACGCCTGCCGCCCAGGCGATAAGTGCAGCCCTTCGTCATCGTCCACGTTCTCGCCGTCGTCGTCCTCGGCTTGCCAAAACGCCTGCCGCCCAGGCGATAAGTGCAGTCCTTCGTCATCGTCCACGTTCTCGCCGTCGTCGTCCTCGGCTTGCCAAAACGCCTGCCGCCCAGGCGATAAGTGCAGCCCTTCGTCATCGTCCACGTTCTCGCCGTCGTCGTCCTCGGCTTGCCAAAACGCCTGCCGCCCAGGCGATAAGTGCAGCCCTTCGTCATCGTCCACGTTCTCGCCGTCGTCGTCCTCGGCTTGCCAAAACGCCTGCCGCCCAGGCGATAAGTGCAGCCCTTCGTCATCGTCCACGTTCTCGCCGTCGTCGTCCTCGGCTTGCCAAAACGCCTGCCGCCCAGGCGATAAGTGCAGTCCTTCGTCATCGTCCACGTTCTCGCCGTCGTCGTCCTCGGCTTGCCAAAACGCCTGCCGCCCAGGCGATAAGTGCAGCCCTTCGTCATCGTCCACGTTCTCGCCGTCGTCGTCCTCGGCTTGCCAAAACGCCTGCCGCCCAGGCGATAAGTGCAGCCCTTCGTCATCGTCCACGTTCTCGCCGTCGTCGTCCTCGGCTTGCCAAAACGCCTGCCGCCCAGGCGATAAGTGCAGTCCTTCGTCATCGTCCACGTTCTCGCCGTCGTCGTCCTCGGCTTGCCAAAACGCCTGCCGCCCAGGCGATAAGTGCAGCCCTTCGTCATCGTCCACGTTCTCGCCGTCGTCGTCCTCGGCTTGCCAAAACGCCTGCCGCCCAGGCGATAAGTGCAGCCCTTCGTCATCGTCCACGTTCTCGCCGTCGTCGTCCTCGGCTTGCCAAAACGCCTGCCGCCCAGGCGATAAGGGCAGCCCTTCGTCATCGTCCACGTTCTCGCCGTCGTCGTCCTCGGCTTGCCAAAACGCCTGCCGCCCAGGCGATAAGTGCAGCCCTTCGTCATCGTCCACGTTCTCGCCGTCGTCGTCCTCGGCTTGCCAAAACGCCTGCCGCCCAGGCGATAAGTGCAGTCCTTCGTCATCGTCCACGTTCTCGCCGTCGTCGTCCTCGGCTTGCCGGAACGTCCGCCTCCCAGAAGATACCATCGGTTCTTCCTTGTAACCGACGTCCATATTCTTAACGTGGTCGTCATTGGCTTGACCAGAACTTGTGCAACCCAGGTAAAATGTCGGGACCGGCTTCGACGTTGTCCAAGTTCACATATGGGTCGTCCTCAGATCGCCGGGACGCCGGCCGCCCAGGCAAAGTGTACGGCCTTTTGTCGTCGACGTTCACCTGCTCATCGTGGTCATCCTCGGCTCGCTGGGACGTCCTCCAATCAGTCGAAACGTTCAGCTCATTTCTGTCGTCAACGTCCGCCTCCACAGATACGCAGCTGCGATTGTTCTTCGACGACCGCTTCGTGTCGTCGGCCTGTAACAGAATCTGAGGCGCCTCGCGGACCGATGGGTCCAGCCTCTTCTGACCTTGGTGGTCCAAGTTGTTACCGTCGGTCTTGAACCCATCGGTCGTCACCTTGTCGGGCTCACGGCTGGAGTTTTCTTCCACATTGACATTCTTGGCGTCTACTCTTTTCTTGTGAAACAGAAGTTCTTCGTCTGGTGTTTTCTTCCGAGGACATTCGCGGGAAAGGTGCCCCCATTCCTTGCATTTAAAACACTTCGAGACGGAGAGTTTTCAGGTATGATTGCCCTGCCTTGGGTTCTTGTGTTTTTCCTTGAGAGAAGTGGTGGTTTCAATAAAGGGCCTCCAGACCTCAGCTCGCGACAGTCCGAGCTCTAACAAGACCCGTTCTTTGACCGCACCATACCCACTTCTCTCACCCACGTTCAGCCTATTCACTAGTGCACGCATGCTCTCCGTGAAATAAGGTCGTCACAAGATATCCTCTAAGCCGCTCAGGGACCATATACCTCTCGAAAACATTCTCCACGGTATGAAACCAGTTTGGTACTAACGTATCGGACGACGGCATGGGAGTCAGTACTGCCTTTCATCAATCTGGAAAAGCTTAACACTTCATTTCGGAGTTTGAACTCCATGCCGCCTCCACTGGCTCGCGTTCGATTTTCTGAGCGTAGATGTTCTAGTTCTAGCTCGAGACGTATTAGCCGCTCTTTTTCCCTCACTAGTTCTATCTCCTTTTCGATTAAGCTGTCTGATCGGAATCCTCCGTTCCCATCCCCTTGTGTCTGCGAGTTTGCCACTAATCCACTCGAAGGTGACGATTCACCTGGCCCGTCAACATCCCTATTCCGACCCCTATTCTGCTCTGGCGTTAGAACCGGCATCTGCCGCTCTGTGCTGTCTGTATCCATGGCGGGCACACGTCAAAGAATCACCTTACCGTAAGGTCAACGACTGCCGCTGGATCACAGACGCAGCCCGCTGCTCAGAATAGTCCGGCACGAAAATGATGTCCGAGCTGTAGACGTGGGCGTTCCTCGCTGGAGTGGGACGGCATCGGGTCGAGGTAGCTCTGCCACCACGAAGTAGCTCGGTGGTCCAATCTTCCAGGAGATCGGTGGTCCAGTCTTCTCTTTAGAAGGCTCCACCAGTGCCGCGTCAAGTCGCTGTCCGCCAATTCCGTTGTGAAGATCACGCCGCCGGGGTCCGCTGACGCAATCCTGTCGACTGCGCCAGTAAAGATGTTCTTTCTTCGTGATTGCGCCGGGACCCAACGACGGAGGCAGCTGATGGTCGCTGAAGGAAAAGTAAAGCAGGGCATGGTGGCTCCGCCAGTAAAGATTTTTTTCTTCCCTTTACCCGCGTGAGTCCTGCCCGCTTTAACTTCTTCCTTCAGCTGACCACCAGCACTACCGTCGTCGCTGTCCCGAGGCAATCACAAAGAAAGGGTATCTTCGGCGCCCCCCCCCGGTGCGATAATGCTCGAGAGAAATAGAAAATATGCCGGACCGCACAAGTTTACACTGCTACCCAATAGATGGCGCCAATGTATCTTCTCGCTGTAAGAGGTTTTAAGGAACCCAGTTTTAAGAGGTCGCAAGAGTGTGAACGGGCCTTTACAGTGGCCTTCGTTAGTGACGCACGAAACCACTTAATCTTTCTTGTCCAGGAGGTGGTCCACAAACACATGGTAAAGCCTGGGAGAACCTGAAGTATATCTATCCCCTGTCGTGGCGGGCGGTAGTGGCGCAAACACCCTGTATAGCTGTCTATTTCAAACAAATGAAAAGTAGAAACTATTTTTGCTCAATAAGAGATACATCTACGTTTTTAGAGCTCAGCTATTAGGCGCCCTTTTCCGGCTAGAGCGGTCACCGTCGCCGTCGGCGTTGGCGTCGGCGTAATTGTCGCGTTGCATTATGGGACGTTTCCCATAATGACGTCACGTGTGACGTCACAGAGAGGAGGAGGAGGAACTTTTTCCAATAAATTTAGCAGAAAAAATTCTCCGCTAGATTTAGCGGAAAAAAATTCTCCGCTTGATTTAGCGGGAAAATTTCCCGATAAGTTTAGCGGAAAAATTGCCCGCTTAATTTAGCGGAAACATTTCCCTGCTAAATTTAGCAGAAGCATTTTCCCGCTAAATTTAGCGCGAATACTTTTCACGCAAAATTTAGCGACAGAAAATTATCTGCTAAATATAGCGGAACAATTTCCCCGCAAAATTTATCGGAAACATTTCCCTTATAAGATTAGCGGAAAAATGTTCCCGCTAAATTTAGCAGAAGTTCCCCGCTAAATTCAACTGAAAAAAGTTCCCTACTAAATTCAATGGAAAAATTTCCTCTGCTAGATTTAGGAGAAATATTTTCCGCTAAATTTAGCTGAAAAATGTCCCGCTAAATATAACGGAAAAATTTTCCCGGTAAATCAAGCGGAAAAAATTCCGTTATAAATTTAGCGGAAAAAATCACCGCTAAATTTAGCTGAAAAAAATGTCCCACTAAATTTAGCGTAAAAATTTCCCCGCCAAATTTAGTGGAAAAATTCCCCGCTAAATTTAGGTGAAAAAATGTCCGCTAAATATAGCGAAAAAGTGTCCCCGCTAAATTTAGCCGAAACAATTCCCCGCATAATCGAATAGAAAAACTTTTAGCGGAAAAAAGTTTTCCGCTAAATTTAGCGGAAAAATGTTTTCGTTAACTTTAGCGGAAAAGATTTCCTCGCTATATTTAGCGGAGAAAGTTACCCATTAAATTTAGCGGAAATTTTTCCGCTATATTAACGGAATTTTTCCGCTAAATTTGGCGAGGAAAATATTTCCACTATATTTAGCGGGCAATTTTTTCCGCGAAATGGGAGGGGAACAGGAGAGGAGGAGGGGGGAGGGAAGGAGGGAATACCCTCTCCTCCGTACCCTCCTCTTCTCCTCCTCAAGAGCTGCGCTCTAATTCAGCATTACAGGGAGTTGTAAATGCATCTCATTTTTTTTTTGTTTGCTGTATGAGATAAGTAGCTTCAAACACTTTTAAGTTCTTCTATGGTTGCCAACAGACATCATATACATTCCGGTAACTGACCTAGTTTGAGATTCCTGCCCCTCGACCAATTCAAATAAAAACCTGTTTAGACAAAAAAAAATTACATATATTGAACCGAACGGAAAAGCGCGACAAGTTCTGCTCGTGGCAGTTGGCACCAGCTGTTTCTGCACACTCAAGCTGCACAAGTTTGGAGGGCAGCGCTCACTGCAGTTAGGTATCAGGAACTACGCGGAACGCAAAGGGTAATTCAAGGGTTATACGTCCTCCGGTTCAGTAGTCTGAAGTCACGCTAAAGAAACACTTTTTAAACAAGAATAGAAAAAGAGCGTCCTTTAAGCGCCAATATAATCAAACCGCCGTTTTGTTTCTCCATTATTAATAGTTTGTTTACGGACTACAACATGTCCGTGAAAGACGAGACTAGTTCCCGCACCCTCGAGCCAGACGAGTACGTGGTGAACAATGAAATTCAGCGGCGAAATGGCATCCATGCTCTGGAATTACTCGAAGGATCATTTGGGAGTGAGGACACCTGCGACGAGCAGTTTCTCGACGTGGGCTGCGGTCCTGGAGACTTTACGCGCGACTGCCTTCTTCCCCGCTGCCCGCCGTGCCGAAGGATCATGGCCGTTGACGTGTCCGAGGACATGGTGAAGTATGCGCGGAGCATTTCGCCCATCCCAAGATCTGCTACGATGTCCTGGACATTGCGATCTGAGGATGTGTCAGACTTCGTCCGAGCGCCACGGAGAGTTTGATCGCGTCTACTCTTTCTTTTGCTTGCACTGGATGAAGGACCAAGAGACGGTCTTGAAGAATGTCGCCAGAATGATTAAACCCGGAGGAGGGTGTCTTTTGCTCTTCAACGCTTCCAGCCCTACGATGCGGTTTCACAAAAAAATGGCCGCAATGGACCGTTGGCAGAAGTACAGAGGAGGTGAGTTAATATCTGTCTTATTTATTTCCTGTCTTTTAACCTTCAGTAACAACCCCCCCCCCCCCGCAGGTGTTACGCCCCTTTTAAGGATAACAAAATATTTACGCCAGAAGAGCTAATCGACATTTCTGAGGGCAAACATTTGTCGACGTTCCATTGGCTATAGGCATTACGGACATCTGGAATCTTCATTAAAAAGCATGTATTGCACTTGAAGAAACTACCGCTACGAGTCTATACACTTTCCCTAATCTGGGTCTACTTTCCCCAATCTGCGAAGTAAGCGCGTAGAATGACGAGGGGAAAGATTATGTCTACACGTAAAACGGTGTCACAACTTGGACTGCAAGTTAGTATTGCTGCGTGAAACGTTATTGGTTTAGCGCTAGTGGTGCTAAACCACCAGCGCTAAAACAAGTGTTTAGTGGAGTTAGTGGTGAATTAGTGTTAGTTACCGCCGAATTCACAAACCTCACTCCAATTGAGGCGCCCCTCCACTTCTTCATGGAAGGCGCGAGGGCCGGCACTGGCCAATCGTGACGAAAGATAAGCAGCCTAGGCCGTCTATCCGTCGTCTTGACTGGCCAGCGCTGGTGCTCGCGCCATCCTTGGGAAAGTGAGGTTTGTGAATTCGGCAGTTAGAGTTAGATTTAGAGTTAGTTAAAGTTGGTTAGCTTTACAGTTTGTTAGAGTTGATTAGATTTAGAGTTAGGGTTAAAATTAGAGTTAGGGTTAGTTTGAGTTAGAGTGAGAATAGCGCAGTATTCACACTGGGGGTTGAACCACGTTCGCAAAGTGGTTGCGAGCGCGGTTGCTTAAAGATTGCATGCAGTTTCACGCGCGTTTGATGATGAAAACGGGCCGATCCGCTTCCTGGTTGCGATTTGAACACTATTGTGAATACACGTTTAGAGTTATTTAGAGTTATACTTTGAGTTAGAGTAGAGTTAGTGTTAGTTAGAGCTAGTGGAGGTAGTAGTACGTGCTAATTCCACTTTTGACGTGTCGATTTTCCCGCTAAATGTAGCGGGTAAACTGAATTAATGTGTAGGTCACGTGACGTCGAGTTTCCCGCTATACATTGCGGGGAAACTGAATTCTCATTTAGGATCACGTGACATCATGTCACGTGACGTAAATTTTTCCGCGAAATCTACCAGGGAAACTGAATTTGCGTATAGGTAACGTGGCATGAAGCAATGTGACGTCATTTTCCGAACTAAACTTAGCGAAGAAATCCAGTCCCGCTACGGCAATATGACTGATGCTGTCGCACAGGTGCTATTATCTAGGGCGATCTTGCACAGAAAGGGTATAAAGTATCGTTCGTTCAGGTCTTCACGTTATACCTACGTCAGAGAGCACGCAGAAGCCCGAAATTGTCGGCAAGCTGCGGCAAATCACGATTCCGCGCACCGAACAAACTCACATCCACCAGCTCTGGGCGCTGCCATCTTACCGGTGACATCACGGCTCTTTCGAGGTCACGTGGCGAGTAGTCACTCGGTTGTTAAGGGCACGGTGCCAGCTCGGCTCGTTGCTATGGTACCGTGTGTGACCAATCGCGGTGAGAGGCGGCACACGATAAAGCGTGGCGCTACTCTGGCAGCTACGCTGCCATATAGAGTGGCTTCTAGCGGCACAGCTTAGACACCAGGCCACGTGGCCGTTTGCTCCTGGCTACCGAGTTGAGGATATGAACGGTGCTTTTATATCTCAGAATTTTTTTAGATGCGGAGCATCTCTTGCTCGGAGTCCTATGTCTCGCGGCGTCGTCGACGCGCACTCGCACTACCGCACGCTGCCTTTCCTCGCTTCCCTCTCTCCAACAGCTGCGCGTTACTCTCTCCGCTCTCTCTCTACCTGCTGCCGTGCACTGCGCGTTCGTTCGCTTCCGCTCTCACCGCGCGCGCGCGCCTCGCTCTCCTCCTCTAGTCTCCTCTCCTTCAAGTGTGAAAGCAAATAAACGGCGAGCGGCGAGCGTTCCAAGTTTCTCTGCCGCGAGCCGCGACGAAGGCTCGCGTCGTGGGTAACCGCTTCTGCACAGGGCAGTCGGTGGCGCCATCTCTCGACGTCAGCACGCAATTGACTCTTTCCTCGGAACCAACACGATGCTCCGCATCACCCCATGGTTCCCTCGGGAAGATGGTGCAACTTTTTGGCAACTGCCGCTGCCTAGAAAAAGGACTATGGTAAGTTTATTTAGTTATAACTGTTAGGATGTGGGTCCTAGGTAGTATTTAGCGAAAGTAGAAAAATATTTTGCATCACCCGACTATGAATAATTTGAATGGGCTTGTGGCGGTTCGTGCAGCCAGTGAATAATCAACTAAGGTTTGTGCCATCTCTTTCGTACATAGATCCTCGAGAAGCCTATTCCTCCGAGCGTAGACATAGCAGATAGGGAGCTCTTATCTCGTACATCAAGGGTCTGCTGAAGAGCGCCGATCTGACGCCAACAAGGTGTGAGGTGCTGCGAATGAGCATACATTTCCAGCCTGGAGAACTTGATTGGTAAGTATTTCTGCCGTTAAATCTAAAGTTCCGTTAGTGGGTGGATATGATGTTTCTATTTGGGCCCAAGTAATCATTTTCTTAGTCAGTTTTGCTTTTACAATCGACATCATTGCAACATGTCGGAACACCAAAATATATATCAGATATTCCATGTGAGGCTTGTGCGTTTAAACTAACGTATTAATTTAAAGTTGACCCTATTTTAACGTCTATACATACTCTGTAGCGGCGAATATCCAAGTAAGAGACCTTTGTGATAGTTTACAGCTATGTTGCCCCAACTCATCGTACAGCTTCGGATTCCCGATTGTCTATACTTGGTCTCAGCTTGCGGTGGGCTGCAGCAAAAGTTGCGGGCCGCGGTGCTAATCAGTCCTAAAATTTTGTCCGTCCGTGCACCTTCCGCTAAGTTTAGTGGAGAAAGTTGCGTCATGTGACATCACGCGACCTAGGAATTGATGGCACGTGACCCATGCTTCAACTCAGTTTCCCCGCTAAATTTGGCAGAAAATTCGCTCTTGTGGCCGAAACATCAGTCCAGTTTCCCCCTTAAATTTTGAAGGAAATTGACGTGACGTGACTTATACATAAATCAGCATCCCGCTAAATTTAGCGGGGAAATTGACGTCAGCGACTTGACGTCACGTGACCTATAAACCTATTCGGTTTACCCCGCTATATTTAGCGGGAAAATATACGTTATTGACAACAATTCCATCACCAAATTCCTATCTGCATTTCATGCACTATAAGCTTTAAATATAAAGGTCGCTGCCAATTTTTTTTTCAGCCGTACAAACATCTTACAATCTTCTGACGCACGTTGTAACAGAAGAAAGAAAGCCCCTGTCCTACTGAAAGATGTGACCGAGGAATCGACCAAATGGTGGGCCGAAAAAGATGCCGACGACTCACCCCTCGATGGTCAAGTGTTCCTTGTGCACGCCTATAAGCCTCGGTCGCCAACGGTTTTCACAGCCATGTAGAGAATCTGCCAACTGGAGTCATGGTATTTAAGAATAAAACTTGAATATACTGTCACAAATACCCTGGACCTTACGTTTCAGTTTTGCTTATACTTCGTTTTCATTTATTTTTTTCTGAAAGCGTAACAGTTAGGGAGTGAGGCACTGTAACTTACATGTACGAGTAAGGAATAAATAAAATACAAGAATAGAGAATTACCACGATGCATCGTTTAACAAATTAGTATTACATGTCTAAAATCATCCGTGTGTTGGCAACTGTAGCAAAACTACAGAAGGGTAATTCTAAGGAATTGCCTTTTTCCCGCATTCTTTCCCCGCCCAGCGCGGAAGTCGACAATTTTTGTCGAGCCTTGTCGGCGTCACCCCAGCACCGGATCCACTGGGGAGTGCAGGATTGAGACTTTGGGACCGCGGAGCCACGCATAATGGAGTCCCAATTGCTTCGCTATCTTCGACTGTTCACCATCTGTGCTAGCAATACGTAG
>JAZHYW010058430.1:0-16243 GCA_037355805.1 Ixodes ricinus
TTTTTTTTAATAACCGTTACGTTTGTAACTGCGTCTCCCCAGTTACGTCATCAAGTTTTGCGAAGGAGAGATCGAAAAGTCTGCACGCCTTTTGTCCTTAAAATTACACCGCAGCAAAGGAGTTCGTTGGTCAGTGGCGTCGCGTGCGGAGCATACTTTGGGTCCCACCAGTGCCAGTACCAGCTCTCCCGTGTTAGTGAAAAACATTCGTAAGCGAATACCTTGCACGGTCCCTTTAAATTCGCAAATGTGAATCTGTGTTCGATAAACAATTCACCGCGTGGGCCAAAGGAACGGCACCAGTCAGACGTGGGTCGTTCGCAAACAAATGCAACGCAAGCAGAAAAAATAAAAAAGTAGTTTTAAGCTTTTATTTTTTTAAGCGTGTAAGTTCATTCTTAGATATTTTGCTACACGGGTTCCAACACCTGCCGGGGATATTCCGGGTGGTCAAACGATTTCTGTTTTCTGTTTCAAGTAAATTAGCGTCATGGACAAGACGATCACGGTAGACGTTTCCCTCGAATGCACGGCCCCGGAGCACACGTCGCCAGCTTCCAAAGTGCATAGGCTCTGCGCGCACAGGCTTGCCGAAACGCCAAAGCGCTACCGAAGGTGCAAGCTCTCGCTGTGGACTGGTATACAAGAACACCTCCTGCCGTTCTCATTCTGTCAGTGATTATGCGGGCGGAAGCTGAGGCGAGGAGGAAACAAGACCGCGCGGGTACGTCCGTACGCCGAGCTCTGGTTGGAATGATTAGTGGGTACAGACGCAAAGCTAGCTGCCTTCTCGCTATGCGGAGCGCGAATGCGTCTACGTTCTTGCACAGGGGTTGCGATGATGTCAGAACGCCCAGCTCTTATTGGCTGATTGAACAAAAAATAGTGGGTAGACCTCAAGGCATCTCGCATCGAGGTCTACCCACTATCCTCTCAATCGAAGCCAATCAGAGCTCGGCGTCGTCGCCGCAACCCCTGCGCCAGAAGCAGATGACTTGCACTCCGCATTGCACAGCTCCAACGCGAACGCCAAACACCAGATGCCGGAGTTGCACATTCGAGTTGTACCACGTTCGATGGGTGCAGTGTAGACAAAGGCAGCTTTGTCTCCGCTGCACTGTTCGACCAGGTTCGAGACACGAACGCACAAGGCCGGACGCTGGCATTTCGTGTTTCCAACGGATTCGAAGAGTGCAGTGGAGACAGAGGCAGCTAACACTGCGTCTACTTACGAATCATTCCAACCAGAGCTCGGCGTTCTGACGCCGACGCACTCACTCGTCTCCTCCTCTCCCTCAGTTTCTACCCGCACTGATCCCTTGGTCCCACACGCTATTCGCTTGGCAAGCGCCCCATCCGCGAAGGAACCGAAGGAAAGGAGGAGACGAGAACGCGCGGGAATCTCAGAACGCCGACATCTGGTTGGAATTATTAGTGGTAACGGACGCCGGCGTTCCGAGTTCTAACGCGTTCGACGACCGCAGTAGAGACAAAAGCAGCTAGCTTTAGGTCTACAGCCACGGATCATTCGAAGCAGAGCTCGGCGTCCTAACATCCCCGTGCGCTCTGATCTCCTTCTCTCTCAGTTTCTCGGCGCATTGCACGAGCTTGAGTTCGAAATTATAGCAAACAAAAACAGTTGATACGCCTAGAAGACCAAATAAGCTGTTTAATAAGATCAAGGGCAGGTCGAGGAAAAACGGCGTCTAGACGATGTGAACCGAGTTTGGCTGGTATGCAGAGAGCAAGTCGTCTCATTCTTGCACAGGAGTTGCGGCGACGTCAGAACGACGCCGAGCTCTGATTGGCTTTCATTGAAAGAATAGTGGGTACAGCTTAATGCTAGATAGATGCCTTAAGGACTACCGCAATGTTTGTTCTTTTTAATCAGTCAGTGAAGAGTTTGGCGCTCTGACATAATCGCAACCACTGGGCCAAGCAGACGAACTTTGCGGTCCTCATATACTTAATTGTGATTTCCTTCGGCATTCCAGCTCGCCTATTAGCGAAAGCAAATGCACTTTCGGCGTCACTGACCGCCTCCAATACACGCTGTACTTTGTTCCAAACGCCTAAATTATACGAAAATCCGAACCCACTGGTACAAGCGTGCGAAAATACAACGATGTGTCTACAGCTGCTACGGAATGAATAGTAAGGGAATGTTGTAATCAATTGCAAGTCAACCTATGTGATGTCAACCTTTGAAAGTAGCGCGCTGATTTCCGAGAGGTGCTTTTGAAACAGGGCTTGGGTATATGTGCGCGTCTTGAGACGTCGCCACAGTGCGTCAGCAGCTCGCTTCCAAGGTTTACCGTCTTGACCGCTATACGCGTCTATGCAGTCGTCGTGATTTACATCGTCAGCGCGATCACGTACCTCGCAGGATAGCTTCTCTAACTTGAAGCGTCGCATACGACATTTGTACTCCGTCTAAATTTACAGACACTGATCCAGAAATTAAGTACACAAACCAGATAATGTACCCTCTTTTTGCGCTGTACAACACATTTCACCCCGACTGCCGGAAACAAACCTCACTTCACAGCGGCAGATAAGAGACAAAGAAACCCCTGCACGTTTGTCGGGAAGCGCACTGCGCCACAGCACACTTTACGTCGATGCACAGGATGTGAGTGCCACCTGTATCATCCGTGGGCCTGCTTTAAAAAATCGTGAAAGAGCAGAGACGCTCTGGACTCTGATACTCGAATCTGCTCAGCTACACGTGACCAGAGTAGAACCAACCTGTATGTGCCTTTAAAAATTTCATTCAGAACAAAAAATGATGTTCGGCAGTGGCTATGAAAATGCTCCAATGCATCGTACAGAAGCAGCACGTTGCACGCGGCAGCCTGTCAGGTGGCGGCAACATCGACTGTTGGCCAACGTAGTCAGGTCGGAAAACCATCATCCGTGAGTTTGTTCTCCGACGATCGGACAAGATCCCGTCCCACCCCACTCCGTTCACCGCCAGCTGACACTGCGGTGGAAGCCCGGGTTCCTTTGACCAGTCGGTTATACAACCTGTCTTTCACCACGATCATGCTGGCGCCCGTACCTATGCCCAGAAAGAGCGGAGTCGGGTGACGAAAGAGAGTAGTCAGTCGACGGGTCCGGCGAGAGCGCACACTTTCGCCCCACTGTCGGCCTAGGGTGAGCGAAAGGCGGCGAATACGCCGAGCGTTCCGGTCATGTCGTTCGTTCCGCGCCGCGTTCGTGGCCGGTGAGGCGATGCCTGGTGATGTGCAGCTCGTGCGTTCGACGGCCTACGAATTACTATGGGACGACATTCACGAGTGACGGTAATCCGGAAAATCGATGCGAAAAGTAACTCACTCGTGCTCTTTCTGTTTCTCTTATTTTTTTCTCTCTCGTTTTGTGGAACCAGTTCGCTCGCTGACAGAGTGGCTGGTCCTTACTCAACGAGCTGACGGCCCTCTGGTTTCTTTTGATGGAGTATGTGTTGGTATCGTGCATAATTCACGTTTCTAATGTAGGCATCGTTGGGGCCGAGTGCGCCCAGCAATCTTATGGCGTCGCGTCGCGCCTATTGCTCAGCTGACACTTCGCTATCCAAAAATTACGACAGCCGGTTGTGACAGCGCCTGTGGTCCGAATAATACGCATTTTCGATCGTTGCTTACTATTTGCCCTAACTTTGGCTTTGCGACACAGCCAAACCCTCTCCATGATCTCAAAACATATTTCAATATATAATTTGTGTCGTTCGACTCCGATGGTCGAACCTCGTAATAGACCGCGTCCGTGCACACGCTTTCATCATCAAGAGGTCATCTTTTGTGGCACATTTCCTCGCATGAATTTTGTTCTCTTGTAAACGAATCAGAGAGACATCATTTTATTGCGTACCAGCGAAATTGTACACGGGCAAATTTAATTCAAACGTCCAGTGTGACTATTTGCTAAAAAAAAATATATCTGGAAAAAAACAAATTACTGGCCGGGCTGCTTTATTACCATCAACCTATCAAAGCTCTTGGCAAATATTCAATCGGACGCCGAGCCGTGCAAAACGCACCATCCAATTCAGCCCGCCGTTTGTCTCAGTTGCCGCGACAAAATTGGTTCCGTCCTCGCAGCAGCCTCAACCGGGACACAATAAAAAATGCGAGAACGAACAACCTCAAAATGTATACTGTGCCATGTCGTCCGTGCTTCTAGTTTCCTCGTCTTAGAGCTTTCGATTAAGATGTTTCCTTACCAGCGCGCCAATATTGGCGACTCCAGCGAAAACGACGGCACCTAGCGGCTGGAACTGGAGCCTGTGGCGGTAGATCACTAGCCTCCGAGATTCTTCTCGGAGGCATGCATGCGCAGGTCCGCTCATCAGCCTTCTCGAGCTAATCGGATATTTATACAGCACCTGGCGATCTGAGGACGAAGCCGTGACAGCATGTTCCAAAACGCGTGGCGAAAATCGCCAATACTTTCTCCTTCTGCACTTCGTCGCTCGTTTTCGTATTAAAAAGCTCTGTTCACAGATGCACCAGAGTGCTATCCTACCTCGATGATGCAGCCCCGGGTTCGCTCCATTAGTGACACAGTGCTGATACAGCGCTGCACCACGGCCAAGTTACGTTCAAGGCAGGGCTACATCGGCGCTATTCCTAAGCGGAACGCAAGTTCGTCTGCTACTTTTGCAGGGCTTGTGGATACGTCAGAACAACGTCGAGCTTTGATTGGCTTTGACTGAAAGGATAGTGATACAATCTCTATGCTAAACGCCTCAAGGCCTACCCTTTCTAGGGTAAGTTCGATCTTACAAAATTTTGTAGAAGAAATGCACCACCCGTGGGCAACGCTGCACAAAATCGTACGATTTAAAGAGTCTGGCCGCTATTTGAGACACCGGGTATATTTTCAACATGGCGCGCGCTGCTTTCAACGTCGTTCTCGACGAGGGAAGCCGACCTCTAGAAGTGACACGCGGGTTTACGTCGCAAAGCTGCGCCGGTATTCACTTTTGTGCGTGGTAGTTTCTGCGCGACGATATGAGCATTCAGCGATCATCTTGCCGTCCAACCCAGTCGCCCTCGACGTGCTAAGTATCCCCGCCCGGACGCTCGCGTAAAGCGGGTTTCACATGCAGCGATTTTGGCCCTAGAGCGGCGCGATTTCTGCCGTCGCGGCGGTCTGGCCAGCCGCAGCGGCAGAGCGGCACGGTTCCACCAGGTTGGAAATTTTTCGCCGCGGCAGAGCGGCAGCTTTCCAGCTGGCCACCACAGCACGGCGGAAATCACGTGACAAAGGAGAAACATTGCGGGAAAGCTGGCGCATTGGACGGCGGCATTTTCACGCTCTTGAAGCAGACGACAAGCATGAGAAAGTACGCAAGCAACTGCTTTGCGGTTTCTTTTTCCGGACGGTTGAGCTTCTTTGCTTCAACAGTAGCGTCGGAACTGTTCAGGAGATTATGGAGGAGGGGATTGTCGTCCCTTCCTCGGAATTTGTTTTCTCAATAAAACACGCGGCTCCTTTTTTACTTTCCTCGCCAAGTTATGGTGGCTATAACCAAGTGTAGCGAGCGCAAGAGACGCTAATCGGAAGCTGCTCGTGCGAGTGCTGGTGTGAAAATTAAAAGACGAAGAAGAACTGAGCGACATTTACGTGGCTTTTCGAACTGAGATCGTCCGACCAAGTAAGAAAATGTATCGCGCCCTCTTATAAATGAAGTCTCGAAGCGTCGAGTTCTTTGGGACGCGCAGCTCAAAACATTTCGAACAATGGGACCACAGAGGAACTCTGGGAAGATGTGACTGAGGCCGTGAAAGTGATCGCATCTGCTTGCTGCAAGCGACATTGGCCATGCGCAACGGCAGGAAAACGCTCATGTGAAATGAAACCTCGCGATCCGTGCCGCCGCGCCGCCAGCGGCAGCGATTTCGGCCGTGGAATCGCTGCATGTGGAAACACGCTTAAGCCTCGTTTAACGAGACCGGCGAAAGCGGCGTCGATCGCTTCTCTTTCTTCGTTTAGTGTTCGCCATTGAGACAATTCTCGTTGAAAAATCGTGGCGATGTGAGCGTTTTTTTTTCGTGGTAGTTTTGTGTGACGATGTGAGAACTGTATAGTCGTGTACACTGTTCTCTGTGCTCTGTGCCTTCGCCTGGAAAATCGCGTCCCGTCAGGACCAGCGCAAGCTTCCTCGACGCCGATGCCTTCCCTTCTTTCGTATAATGTTTGCCCTTCTGACAAGGAATGTCGCAAAATCGGCGTGGTGCACGCGTTTCTTCACGGTGGCGTGACAATGTTGCGGTGACACGACTATCGATCGATACGCTGCGTGAAATACGCGAGTGATGCCACCGCCGTGCAGCCTCACCGGACTCGGCCTGCTTCCCTGTTTGCTCTAATAAACGAAGGATACCAACTGGTATAGACGCTTTACAGCAGCTGTGCATGGGCGCCGCCATAACTGCCCTTCAGTTTTTGTCCCTCTTATTCCGTTCGCTTGACTTCATCAGTTCCACAGCAGGACAGGTTATTGCCATTTTAAGTGTTACTGTGTCCTTCCCCCAGCATAGGCCGTTGTGGAGACTCGTCAGCGCCCGCTTCAGTGGCTCGGCATCTCGGGAAGACAAGAGAAGGGCGGCTATGGCGGCTCAATCTGGCGCGTGTGTAAAGCGTCTATGCTGCTTCAAAGCGATATTTACTTATCCGTGACGCTTGCGCCCTTGCCGAGTCTGGTCGTTTTAGTCAGTCGGTGGTAAATCAGGTAAGCTGAAATTGCCTTGTCCTACCAATGTAACACATATTATTCGGTCGTCACGTAAAGTCGGGGTCACACTGCTTATACGTCATACGAAAGACAGTTTTCATACAGATTCGAACGCGAGTCACCGCGCAATCCGTGCTTCGAATGCCGCATGGCAGCGAGTTCAAGTAGAAACTTAGAAGGCGCTAATCGAACCACAGATAGTGGGGTGACTTGTATTTGCAGTCTGTCTTTTGCATGAGTGTATCGAGCAGGTGCCTCAATGTCCTTCTGTTTAGGGTGATGCCACCCTTTGTAGTACCCGATGCCGACAGCACGAGCTCACGGGAAAATACAAAGAAATCGACGAAAACAAAATGTCGCCATAGCACGAGTTAAGCGCGACGCGTGCAGGGACACGCTCTTTCACGCGCTTCTGAACAAAAAAGGAAAATAAAAGTGTGGGACAAAATGGCCGGATGACTCCACCTAAGCAAAGCGCACATGAAGGCACCCTAGTATGAGGCAGTTGATCCCGGCCCAGACAACATGAGAGTAGGGAAATCTACCTGCATCTTCCTTCGTGCGGGATAACGCGGGGCACCTAGTCGCCTCGCGACGATGTCATTCCGTTCAAAGAGCAGCGAGCTCGCGACCGAAACCGACGTCGCCGGCCGATGTCGCCATACCAGCCAATTCTCGGAGCAGACGACGCACTACGTGTTGTCATAGCGCGCACGACTCCGCCGGCTGCCGCAATCTCCCGGTGAAATGTTACAGCCCTCGGGCACTCTGACTAAGCGAGGCAGTAATTCGTTGACGCCACCAAGTGCCAACGCTCATAACTACGGTACGCTTGGTCGTCTGGAGGCCGGTGACGTCGCGGGCAAGACGCGGGCAAGACGGATATCCCGAGACGCAGCGCGCTCTTCGATGGCTGATATTGAAGCGCTCGCCAGAATCGAACATATGGAACGAAAAAATACAGCCATCCGTTTGAAATACGTCGGTTACGTTGGATAAACTCTGTCTGCTAATGGCGACGACCGCCATTAGCAGACAGAGTTTATCATGTTTAGCTTATTTCTGAACGTGAGAAGTATATTTTAAGTTTCGATTCAGTACCCTAATACATCATAAGTAAATGCACCCCCAAATTATCCTAAATAACCTCTGCAAATCTTTTCTTATGTTTTTATTCTGGATAGGCGTGTATAAGTGATGTGGGAAAGCCTTAAACAAGTTTCTGATTTTTAAGCTGATTTAAAAACCTATGTATTTCTGACTCATATATAACTTCTCAAACATATTATTGCCTTTTTTATGTGATGGACAGCAATTTTATGTGTCTGTGGGCTGGAAAAAAACAAACAAACAAAGTACACAGGGGCGCGAGACGGAACAACGACGATTACGCACGCAGACCGTCAGAAAGTGGCCAATTAAGTAGCTGTCATGTCGAGTAAAGCTATCAAATACCACTTTGTTTTATTTAACAAAAAATCATCAATTAGCAAAGGTGATCGCTGATTTACAAATTGAATTGACCGGCATCTTGTCAAGAACAAACCTCAACAGCCAGGCTATGCCAGTTTATCTCGCATAAGAAAATGTTCACTTGGGTACGCGCCATTTTAGGCCAGATCCAACCTGAGTGTGAAGGTGCGTGTATATTAGAGTGAAGAGTTTTGATCTGTCCTTTCTGCATGATTGTTCGCCTGCATCACGGTGCTGAGTATAAACACGGTTGCGTAGGAAAGCAAGCGTTGCTATTGCCGCGCAGTGCTTCTATAAAAGGTAGACTGAACGGGCTTGTCTTAAAACTTTCGTGAGATTGAAAATATTATTCCATTTCGCTCGGTTGCGTCCTCATCCTATATATTGTGAAACGTATTTCGTAAACTATATTTCACGATATATATGGCAACGACGTGCTCATTCCACAATTTTATGCACTGTAATTAATTCCTTAGTTCAACAGCACAAGTACGATTCAACTTTTAGTACTACGAAGCAAAGCTGTACGAATCACGGGTAATTTAGGCGACCTACCACAACTCGTGACAAACCTTTCAATTCAGGTAAAATATATGTGACCGAGGTAAACAAATGAATGCTAGGTCGTAGAAACACGACGTTTTGTATGTTACTCTACATTTTCTTTTACTGTTCCGTCGAACTTAAATAACGGAATTTCTTATTTTGATACCTGGAAATAGAAGTAAATTGTAATAACGATCAAAAACTATACAGTATAGTTACTCGTTTCACGCGGAAACAGTACCTATAGCTAAAACAACGCGGAAAATATATGATCAATTTGGCGGTTCAAACCGGTGCGAACCGATTTGAGCCGCCAAATTATTGTTATTTTTGCTCCCCGGAACTAAACCGAAAGCCGTGAACCCGAACCCAAACCGAACTGATAAAAATTTCGGTTCGACACTCTGGGGATGACGCTTTGGGGGAAAGACGCAGGGCCTTGTCTTCTAGAGTGGTATCGCCTCAATCAACCCCAACGCTCGCTTATACGAGAACGCGTGGCCACGAATTCGAAACGAATTCTGCGGTAGCGCTCAGCGGCAACAATTTGATCCAAACACTGCGTCGACGGAGCCTCGGCCTGCGACCCGGACCCACTTCCTGGGCCGGCACACTCGTAGTCTACTCACGTTTCCCAAAGGAAGGGGTTAAATCGAAGCGAGCCTCACTTATAGGAAAGGGACCGAGGTGGTCCCGGAACGTCAGAATCTTGCGACAAATAGATAGGGTTAAAACTTATGTAATTGCTGAATCGTGTTCCTAATTAACCGGGCTCAAAGCTAGCTGCCGAATGTTTAGCAGAAAACACGGGTCGCATAAATAGCCGTTATAGTCAATCTCTTCTTTTTATTTCCCCATCTCTGAGCGTTATTAAGTGGACCCAAAAGAACACATGTAGTGTGTTAGCGGTGCTGCAGCAGATTGCCGAGGGAAAACAAGACCTTTATTTTTCTTCGATGTTTATCGCACTATATATGACCAAGAGTAACTATGCATAATGGTCCCACTATATTTGTTCAAGGTCAACGTTGACGCAGCAGTGAACACACCAACACCTTCTTCACAAAATGTACCGTCATTCCTCCCTGCGTCGTCACGTACTAACACCGCCGTCATATATTTCCAGTCCTTTAGATCGCCAAAACAAGGTTGGCGTTTTTCCCTGTCCAACAAATTCGCTTTTTGACTCGCTCATCCCACGCACTTCTGTTGAATGGAACCACGTCTCCCCCTACCAAACTACAACCATTAGTGCCTCGACTGCTTTCAAGATGCTCTTTCAACACTTGTTGATTTTGCAGAGCTATGTGTGTTGTTGTTGTTTTATTGTCCACTCTCTCTGTAATATCGTATGACCTTGAGGGAGAATAAATAAATAAATAGCAATGCCGCAACGCAAAAGTACCTAAACCTATTTTATTTGATCCTATATGTAAACACAAATAAAGTGCGAAACATGGCTTCATGACCAACTCTTTGACAATAAAACATTCCTTGGTGAATTAAAAACATATATATAATTACAGTTTTGAACTGGAACTCTATTGTGCAGAGTATTAGATGCTTTGAGCGCTCTTAACACAACAAAATGTAGAGTTCTTCCGTCGTAAATCGTTTTTTTTTTTTTTTTGCGTGATTGTGCGAGGGGCGACGGCGATAGGGAGACAGCGATAGCGCAGCTGCGATGCGGCGACGTGCTGCTCGCCATTGCTATCGGTACAAAACGGCAAAATAGCCCACGCCGCAATAGGGTGATTTTGCACCACACATCGCGGCGCCGTTATAATATGGCTCCCTGGCCCAGCCGAATAGACGCGTATAGTTGGTAATCTTAGCAAGCACGCTTTATAGCTTCAGAGAAAGTGTTTCAAACTGGTGGGATCCGGCCAACTCGTCCAAAGCTGACTGGTCGCCGGCCAACTCATTGACGGTCAATTCATCGAATAGGCCAATTCGCAATAGGGCAATTCGTCGAAGGGCAACTAGTCTAAATGGGCATTTCTGTCGATGGCCGATTCGTCGAATGGGTCAAATGACGGTCCGAGGTAAAATTTTCGTGTTTTCTTCCCTTTTTGACCTAAATTTTTATCTGTGTCTGGACTAAGCGCAGCGCCCTTGTTAGGTTACAATACTGAAAAAAAAATAATCACAAAAGGGCGAAGACAGGAAAGAACCTTGAGACAAGTTTTAAAAATCTGTCATCTCGGGATCGTCCTTTTGTTAATTTTCTTTCATACCTTCTGTAATGAGCCGCCACAGACTGTCACCGCCAAGTGGCGTGAACGGGCGGGTCGTGTAGGTTAACACGCGCTCCAGTGGATACACCCGCGACGGGATCCGGCCAACTCGTCGAAACGCCCAACTCGTCGACGGCCCTTTCGTCGAATAGGGCAATTCGTATTAGGGCCATTCGTCGAAGGGCAACTTGTCGAAAGGGGAAATCGGTCGAAGGGCGATTCGTCGAACGGGTTGAATGACGGTGCGAGGTAGAAGTTCGTGGTTCTTTTTATCTTTACTTTTCTTCTTTACTTTCTTCACTTCTTTCAATCTTTACAAGATTGAAAGAAAAATTACAAGAGGGCAACAGATAGGAGAGAACCTATAGACAAGTTGAAAAATGTGTCATCTCATGATCGTCCTTTTGTGAAGTTTCCTTTATTACTTATTTTGTATTGAGCTGCCGCAGACTGTCGCCGCGAAGTGGCGTCAACTGATGGGCCGGGTATACGTTAACACGCGACCCAGTGATGCACGAGCGACGTAGTGACCGTGCCCCACTGCACCGTGAAAGTGGCGAAAGCGGCAAGTTGTAGCCTTCGACAAGAAAGAGCAGATGAAGGTGAGACAAACGATGACGTTCGAGATCCCACACCGAAAAAGAAGGTGCCTGGCTTTGTTTCAAGACTGGTGTGAGGCGGAGGATGACAAGGTAGCCACCGACGAACTGGAGGAGTATCTGCACGGCAAGAAGGACTACTCGTGCTCAGGAGTGTCTGAGCTTTGTGACTTCTGGAGAGCGCACGAGAAAGAATTCCCGAAACTGTCCTTCTATCCGTCCCTGCTACAAGTGCTAGCAGCGAACGGAACTTTAGCGAGGCGGGCTACATCATGCGAGCAAGACGGACCTGCATGAAGAAACAGTCTATGAACACTTTACTGTTTCTCCACAAAAACATGTAGGAAGGAAAGTTCTCTGAAACGAATTGAATGGAACAACGAAAAGTGCAATTTCTCTTTAAAAAATGCATAAATAAAAAATTCCCCACTTTTGTCTCAAGGATTGTCGTCGGTGTGCCATGAAGTTTACAGACAGTCGCAAATGATGCGCATATTTCGCCCATTCTCTCGCAAATACATTTTCTAAGTTGGCATATTTATGGTGTAAAAAAATACTCGGTCCCAGTTTTCCGGCTCGGGCCGAGCTCGGGCTCATATTTTAAAATGTTATCGGGCACGGGCCGCGCCAGGGCCGAGTCTCTACTGGGCCGCTTAGGGCCGGGCCTAGAAATAAAATATTCTGTCGGGCTCAGGCCGGGCCCGATCCGTGTCTCTACCGGGTCGGGTCGGGCCGGGCCTAGAAATTGCGGCTTTCCTAGAAGACAAGGCCGTAATGCTCTTCTCATGACGTCGCAAAGGAAGGCCATCGAAGGCGCGCGTCGAAGCGAAGGCAACGCGCGTGGATCGACCGTCGTAACGCGCTTGTAGTCGCATACGCGTGTCTTTTTTTTTTTTTTCTTCTCTAAAATGAAAGCTGCACATAGCAACGGGTCTAGAAAACATTTTATTACACGGGCAAAATATTACACCACTAAATAATCGGTATGAAATGGCGCGAGGTATGCGTATAAGACGTTCATAGAGAAATGTGATTGTTTAGGTCGAAAAGCATTGAGTCACGCAGTTATTGCTGTAGGAAGGCATATTTTATACAGAAATACTTCGAAAAAAATGGCATGAGACACGCAGTGATTGGACACAGCAAAACAGATCACAGTTAAATATCAGGTAGACGTAGTCAACGCGGACACGGCTAGACAAGTGCCACTTACGATCATGTAAGCGATGTTATCGCGTACAGTCACTGAATTCTTCCATCATACCCCGGCCACATGGCAAAATTAACGTAATTTCGAACGAATGACATTATGGGCTCGAAAAATCAGCTCGCGACGCTCGTATAATCACACAAGACCACGAGCTGATTAAATCCCATATCATTAAATGAAAATATATCAAGTTTTCCGTGTGGCAGGGGTACTAAACTTACTATTTACAGTCAATTTACTTCTCCCTATGGCCTCGAGCTGCCTTAGAACAAAATATAACTTATCTTGTATACAATAATACTATTATCTTAAATACAGTTAAGATTTCTAGTATAAACGCGGTAAAGGCAATAAAATAACATTAGTATAAATGAGACATAAGCACAAACAACGCAGCTTTCAATAGTCACACAAACTTGTTATTCACCTTCCAGTGAAAACTAGAATATTACCACGCATATTTACAAATGTCGACGCAACTGCACACGGATAACGACGAAGAACAAAATTCCGTTCTACCACAATTTAAAAAAAAACGACTGCAGCATTTTATTTGCGTCCTACATGACCAAGAAAGCCCGTAAATAAGTTGTTTCTCACCTGTCGATCCTAACCACTGCGTACTGCAATACCCGTCACGAAAACATTTGAACACAGCACGAACTCCAAAAAGTCTCTTTCTGTCGACAGAGAGGTCTATCAATAATCGACCAGTGTCAGCGTTGACTATATAGTTGCCACACAAGTCACTCAAACCGTAGCAGGACTTGTTCCGCGAATCCACGTAAATGCCATAATATCAAGCGAACACAAAAAAAAATTACCCGAAATTGCGGTGACGACAAAAAAAATACGACGGGAAGAAGGAAAGAAGTATCAAAAGAACCACACACGAGAGCAGCGGCAGCAGTGTGGGACGAAAGGCTTAAAGGGGCCCTGCAAGGACGTTTTTAGTGGTTTTAATTTGCACTGAACCTGAGCGCACTCAACGTTGTAACTTAATGAAACATTTCTTTTCTCGAATTTCGCTTTATTTTAAAAGTTATAGGCAAGTTAAAATTACGAAAACAAGCAAAAAATAACCTCCTTCATGACGTCCTTGGTTGCTTGAGTGGCCGTGAACTAGAGGAGCGGTAGTGAGCTCAGCAAGCGCTCATGGCTGCCGCACTCCGTGTCGACGTTTCGAGAGGGCCCCACTAAAGCATGTTCTGGATAGGCTGTATGAAGCGGGCAGCCAGAGCGGCTCGCATGGAATTTGCTGCGCGATTAAACACTAATTCGGCATGACACTTCATAGGCCACAAACGACAGCAAACACGGGGTAAAGATCAGTTCAGAACGGGAGCGACTTCGCGTTGCCATACCGCCAAAGGGCCAAACCGCAAGCCAAAGCTGCTCGCCGAAGGCCTTCGGAACGCTCGGAACCGGTCGGATCCTCGACTGCAGCGCCGCCGCGTCCATCCGGGACCTTTCCACGCTCGCCGTTCGTCGGTGCCTGATCCCACTACACCTTTCTAGTATGCGCCGTCTTTTCCACCGCTTGGTGGCGGGTATGTCGACGGGTCATTTCTTGTTTCCGTACTTTCTAAACTGCATTTGTTTCTTTTCTGATCTAAAATACTGAACAAAAACTACTTTTATAAAGAATTGAAACGGCTCGCGCCACTTATATTTTGTATTTCGACTAAAAACAAGCTTTTAGCGGCTCTGACCAGTAGAAAGTGCAAGGACCTAAAACGTCACGATGTCGTCACATATTGCGCGCTTCCGGCACCGCGGGTCGCCCCCGTAGGTGGAGGAGGTTTTCCCGTCGTCCGGTTAAATTATGACGCACTGATATTTAGTTACTCTCTCCGTGCCCGCTGGCTTGCCCGAACCCCAAGAGACGTGGAAACCGCAAAAAAGGTAGACGCTTAAATATGATTGCAGGTCCCCTTTAACGCTGTCGACCCATCTCTTGCTCGTGTGCGCTCCCTGTGGCGATGACTGGATTTTTTCGGTCCCCTTTCCTTTTGAAATGTCTCAGCGTTCCTTTTCAGACAGTCAGCAGCTCACACAAAACGTAAATTCCATAATCGGAGCCCGTATGAGGGAAGAAAATGTCGCACCGGAGCCGGTTCATTGGAAAAGTCTCGGGAACTACGGGACTGCACTGGTCCCGCGGTTACGGGGATAATCATAAATATACATTTGGTACTTTCAACCTTGAAAACGCGTTGTATATTACGTGTATATTATATATACAATAAATTGTACAAGACTGCTCTTTGAAAACATATATTATTGTCGGATAAACGCGCACGACCACCACCGCGCCGCTCAACAAGAAACATTTTTTTCACGTCGATAACAGATATTTTTTCACGTAGTTGCGCCACGGCCTTCCTTCTCCGGCACTGTGACGTAACCACTCGCAGCGCTACGGCCTTCTAGGAGGTGTTGCTCCTGGACTCTCTGGGCATCCTCTTTCTCCGCCTTTCCTCTCCCTTTTTCTGTGACCGCTTTTCTTTGGGTTGTGACCGGCTTGCTAGTACAAAGGAGGCTATGTTTGTATCATTGCTTCACTTCCGCTGCGCAAACAGTGGGGTACCGGTCACTTTGTTACGGTGGCTTAGCTATTTCCACACACCCAACTTCCGCGCACGTCGTTATCTTGGAAGCGGATCGACCGGCTCGCACTTCCGCTCCTCCTCCTCCTCCTCCTCCTTCCTCCCACGATCCTCGCGGAATCGCGTGGAGAAATTGAGGACCACAGCCTCAGCTGTCGGGATTGTGTTGTGCGATGGATTCGCTGTCCAGCTGGAAAAAGGATTAAGAGGGATACGCTCGGAAAAATCCGAGCCACGTCGGGCCAGTGGTTGATATTCTTTTAATTCCCGTCTCTTCTCGAATCTGGTGCAAAGTCTCATAAAGGCTCTGGACTCAGACTGAGGGTATCTCTGTCTCAAAAGTTTATTTTTAACCCCGAAAAAATAAAAAGCGAATGCAGCTAATGTTTTATTTGAGATACGAATAAAATAAAAAGACGACACAAAATTACGTCCTCTTCTAGTGGACCTCAGAACACAAGAGAGAGGCATGAGCGGATGATAACATCGACCTGATAAGTCCATGATTTATACACTGTAATGTTCACCCTCAAACAAAGCTTCTTTTTATTTCTTTTTTTTTGCGAGCGGCTGTGCGTGGTTTTTTGAATGCATTGTCAAGCCATTTAATGAGTTATGCGTCGGTGCAACGATACTTGAGCTACCTTGTTACCTAAAATCAATTATTGACAGTCATCTGAAGCTTTCCCTTAAATCTTAGGAAACGCTTTTGCAGCCCCCCCCCATGAAAAATTAAAACAAACCAAAACACATAAAAAAAACGATACTTTTTTTAGTTTTTTCACATCGTATCTAACGCTTCCGGAACTCGCATTTTCGAATCGAAG
>JAZHYW010058433.1:0-12195 GCA_037355805.1 Ixodes ricinus
TACTTCGTTCAAGTTCCACGTATTACTGAAAGCACACTAGCTCTACCTATTGGGCAGCCCCAGAGGACGCCCGCTTTCAATCTGCTCTGTCTACAAGAAACGTTTGCTTATAACATTGTCGAGATCATTTCAAGCCCACTGCGAAAGGATTATACAAAAAAAAGTCAGAAAATATACAGGTTGAAAGTGTTGCATGTGGCTATTTGATAGACGGTGCCAGTGGGTGCTCTCACCGTAAGTGGTAAAAAAAAAAAAGGAAATTAGTTGTTTATGTGTAGACAAAAAAAGGTTGGTCTGCCCTCAAGGTGTGGTGACACCGGTTTACGCCGTAGTACGGGAAATTCGGCCGCAGCAGTATGACTGCCAGCTCGCATCACGCAGTGATGCAGTCCATGACATCGAGAACGACCGAGAAGGCACCACCTGCCGACGAGCGGTGTACCCGCGCGTAACGTTCAACTTTGCCGAAACTCTCGCCTGGTACGCATCATGCGTGGTGTGCGGGCGACCTGCTGTTGCCCAGGCTTGCAGACCGCGTCTTGACGTGTGAACCACGAGTCTTTTTTTTCGTTTTCCTCTTTCCAGATTCGATGGGAGAAGAACATCACATTGAGGGGAGCCTCCGGGGTTTCTTCACTCCTGAGGTGGTGGTGAGTAGCCGGGGTGGCTCTTGCAAACTTCTCTCGCTTTCTTTTTTGTTTTCTCGCTGGCGTTTCCTCTTGCGGATAAATGTATTCATACCTTGACGCGCCGCGCCGGTATGCTCGAGATCCGCCCTGTCGCACGCTTTCCGAGCAAACAGCTCTGTTTCTTTTCTTTCATTTTATCGTGTCTGGCTGAGAAGGGTGGCAGAACTTGGGAGTTCGAACAGAGGCCGATCGAAGTTACTTCGGCACGCATTTCGATGAGCGATCTTGCTGCAGTCTCGTGCACTCGGGCCGAACCAGACGCCACCTCGGCAGGCCAGGAACGTCTTGGGGTGTAATTTCTGGAGAAACTGTGTGGGAAATTGGAGTGCCATACGTTTCATCCCCTCATGGTGTGCATTTGCATTCCTCATACTTTAGGAAATTTTTAGGGGTGTGCCCATTTCTTTCCCAGTCGTCGCTCCTGGTCATCTAAAGTTGCCGAGCATCCTCTCAGTTTGCACAGCCGTTAGTGGACGTGTGCACAGCTGCAGTCGGGCTTCCTTATAAAGCTTGGCCAGTAGAGAAGACAGCACATTTTAAAATAATTGCTCGCACGTACGGTGCATTCTAAAGTTAGTCGAGCTTGGTCTTGTATTCGGTAGTTTCCACATCGAGACCTCTGTGGCATTGTTGCGAATGATCCTAGCCATGGCCTTCGCGTTCGAGTCGTCGCTGGTTTTGGTGCATAAATGGTTTGGCAGGGTTCGCACGGGTGCTTGAAAACCTTGAAAACCCTTGAATTTGAAAATGCCATTTTCCAGACCTTGAAAGTCCTGGAATTTGTAGTGGTGCTTGAAAACCCTTGAATTTCCCTATGATAGTCAGTGGTGCTACATTTTTTATAATAATAAAATAGAATCATGATTATTACGTGTATGTTAAAAAAAATTTTGAAACTAAAACGAGGGAATTTTCTTATATGGCATACAACTCGACATATTTGGTTGATACACGTTAAGCGCCTGGCCACAATGGTAGCAGTCCCGGTGGTTCCGGATCCGGTCTCGCCCGTCCGCTTCTTGTGATCTTGCGCCGTTGCTCACTCGCGTAGTGTTTGCTATTATAGCCCTGGTTTCCTTGTTTTGAGTCTGCTTTACGCAGCACATGGTGGACGTTGTTTAAGCTGCGTGCGATGCCCGGAAAGTGCAACTTCCAGCGGTCGTGGTTTGGTCATGACGACTACAGACACTGGGTTGCGCCGGACCCAGGGAGCATGAATCGGGCAAAATGCAGACCTTGCGGGAAGACGTTTGACGTCTCGTCAATGGGCGAGTCCGCACTAAAAAACCACATGAAAAGTGCGAAGCACAGTGGGAACGTGAAGAAGGCAGCAGGTAGCTCCATGAAGAACTATGTGACTCCGTGCTTCAGTGACCGATCAGTCCCCGCGGGATCCGTCCCCGCAGCCCCAGCAGAGTCATCGGACTTGACCAGCGCGTGCAAGGTGGTAGATAGAGTGCTCTAAATTTGGTGGATAGAGTGCTCTAAATGACTTAATTTACGCGTGCTCGAATTTTCGCGAACCGTACCAAAGCTGAAAATTTGGAATTATTCGCGGGTTCTAATTTTGTACGACTCGAATGTAGCTTCCGAAGTGTTGATATTGTGCCCAAATTGTTCGCGGTACTTGTTTTTCACGAATCGTGGGCAATTCGCGAAAATTAAGTCGTTTACAGTATTGAAGGGGTCCTTTAAAATATCTTTCCAGGTCCTTAAAAGTCCTTGAAAACCCTTGAATTTTTTTCTTTGAAGCCTGTACGAACCCTGTTTGGTTTCGGGGAATGGTTTTTGGGTGGAATATTTGTAGCATTTAGGCCCAAACATTCGGTTGTGTTTGACCGCATTGCATCGAGAAATGGCCGCGTAGTCACCGGGACAATCCACGCTTCGTACGAGGCGTGTCAACCAACTCAAAGAGTAACTTGGCACGAGGCTATCGAAGGACGGATGTCCTGGTTACTCGCAGTTGCAGCGCAGTTGAACTCTCTCGGGTGCAACTGTGTGAATGGGCCTTCAAAATGGGGTGGCACATTGTTTGTTTCTCGCGTACACAAGGTTTGGTTTTGACAGAAAGGCGGTTGCAAAAATGTGGCACTTTAGTGTGGTAGTTTAGGCTGACCATAAATGGGCAAAAGGGTGTAGATGTTGGATTGCAAAGGGTTGATCTTATGTAGCCTTTGGCCTTTGGATGAACAAAATGATTTTTTAATTATGCCATATGCCAAACAAGTGCAATAAATAAACTATGCTCTTTCTTTGGTGTGCCAGAATACCTGAAACCTAGTAAAAGGATAGCCATGCTTAGAGAACAAATGTCAGTACATTTCCGTCATCATTTCACAATACAATAATACAATATTTTAAATGGACTCAACGAAGGTAGTTATAAATTATGTAGGAGGATACACGTCTTAATGAAAATTAAAAACATTTTAGCTATTATATGTTTCAAGTGTCCGTAGACTTGTGAATCAGTGAGTGATGCAATTACCAGAAATGTCTGTGGGGTTCTTAAGTAATCTTACTTCGTATCTTAGTGACATAGCATGTGAAGCCATTCACAAGACCGCATTGCTTTTGGTGCACCAGTCCATGGTACTGCAAGTTTCCGGTTTTCTATTGCATATGACCAACCGAGTGAATTAATCAATATCTCTAAAAGACCAGGAATTTGAAATGGTGCCCTTGCCAAAACAACAGAAGCACACTATGATATCTCATTCTTACTTAGGACAAATGTTTTCCAAATTTTTATGAAGGAGAAAAGTGTGAGATTATCTTTTAATGATGTCACCGCAACTTGCTGGTGGCACGTCCACTCCCTCGCTTACCTTGCTCATTTTTAAGCTCTGGGGGACATCATAGTTGGGTCGTAATTCAACCGCTGTAGCTTCAATATTTGTGTGGTCACTTTTTATTAACCACTTTTTACTCATGTCATTGTAATTGTAGTTTAGTTAATTGTCACCTTTGTATAACGATAGCAACTACTTTCAGAGCGACTTTGTAACACTGGAGCCCATCCTGTAGTTGCAGAAAGGAGAGTAAAGCAAAGCAAATTAAATGCGAGTGATTCAGACAACGTGTGGTCGGTCTGCGTATGTGATTAAGCAACAATGTAAATGATAAATTTAGCCTATGTAGTCTGACTGCTGGCCTCGCAGTAGTGACGCATGACTGCACTGGCGTTCCCTGGATTTCACTTCTGCCGTGAATTGCAGTGGTATAAGAAATCTTAGTGGCGTTGCAAACAATGAAAACTCTGCTCTTATCATCACCAATAGTATGGTTAATAAATCGCAAAACAAATAACTACAAAGCATGACGAATGTAAAACTCTGCATAGCGAGTATACGACGGCAAACCTCACTCATGAGGGCCCTCACTCACCCTCATCTTCACGGGTGGGGTGAGGGTGAGTGAGTTTCTGAACCAGGAAAATTCATGAGTGTTAAGGTGAGTGAGGGGCCGTGAGGGCAATGAGTGCGTGAGGGGTGTGAGGACCCTGAGGGCGTGAGTGGCGTGAGGGCTGTGAGTGGCGTGAGGGCCATGAGTGCGTGAGGGGTATGAGAGGGCCGTGAGTGTGTGAGTGGCATGAGTGCGTGAGGGGGTGTGAGGACGGTGAGTGCGTGAGGGCCACGAGTGCGTGAGGGGTATGAGGGCCGTGAGGGTGGTGAGTGGCATGAGTGCGTGAGGGGTGTGAGGACGGTGAGTGCGTGAGGGCCATGAGTGCGTGAGGGCGGTGAGTGCGTGAGGCCCCCTTCAGACGGGGCAACTTTCTCAGCAATTTCGGTGTTGCTGGCGGGTTGTTCCCTAGCTTTCCCTAAATCGACCCGAATTGCTGAGATCGAGGTTCCGGCTCTTAAACAAGCGAGCAACTCGGAGCAATTCGAAGACGTTTGAAGCGACTGCGTTCAATCAGGGACGCGATATTTTCACGTGATACCCTATGATGCGCGGTGAGTGATGACAACAGAACATGACTGCTCTGGTTCCTGCTTGTGACAATTGATCGTTTCTAGAAATAAACTGTTTCAGAAGGATGCATTAGTATTCTCAACGAGATTTCAATGCATAAAAACACGTTTATAGGGCGTAATTGTGTCTAAATAGTGCAAGAAAAAAAGAATTTCATGATGCCCGTGTTGCTGGTGTTGCGACGTCAAGTTTCTGGGCGAAATTGCCCTCAGGCCTGAGTGGCGTGAGGGCATGAGTGCGTGAGGGCGGTGAGTGCGTGAGGGGCGTGAGGACTATGGGTGCATGAGGGCCGTGAGGGCGGTGAGTGCGTGAGGGGCGTGAAGGCCATGAGTGAGTGAGGGCGTGAGGGCCATAAGTGCGTGAGGGGTATGAGGCGCGAGGGTGGTGAGTGCGTGAGGGGCGTGAGGACTATGAGTGCTTGAGGGCCGTAAGGGCGGTGAGTGCGTGAGGGGCGTGAAGGCCTTGAGTGAGTGAGGGCGGTGAGTGGCGTGAGGGCCATGAGTGAGTGAGGGGCGTGAGGGCCATGAGTGCGTGAGGGGTATGAGTGGGTGAGGGCCATGAGTGCGTGAGGTGCAGTGAGGATGAGTGAAGGGCTGAAGGTGAGTCTGGCTGTGAGGATGAAGATGAGTGAGAGACTGAAGGTGAGTGTAGCTGTGAGGGTAAGTGAGGGGCTTAGGTGAGTGTGGCTGTGAGGGTGAGTGAGGGCGACCTGAAATGCTGACCTCTGATAGCGAGTCCTCGATCAATGAGCCATAGAAGGAGCATACTGCGTTTTTGCTCGCTCGTTCCAACTGGGCGCCAAAAGTAATTGCACTGATATCTAATAGTATTGAAAACTTTAATGAATTACTTTTTGTGCAGTAGTAACACCACTAATTGTAATTCATCACTTTCGGAATTGAGTATTTGTTGTAATGAAATTGCGCTTCAGAAAGTAATGTTTCACTGACACTTATCATCATCATTAAACGTTGATCCTCATATTGTTGATTTGGGAAAGGAGGTTTTTCTGAAAGTTGCTACAAATACTTTACTTCGGAATACATCGTACTCCTCGAAAATCCAATGGCCTTGGAGCCGACAGCATTTGCGTAGTTGGAACGGCTAGACGCGCACAACCTCGGGGTTTCCCCTTTGAATTAGGAGGGGTGTCTGCCGCCATCTATCGTTGGAGACAGCGGTCGGTTGGATGTATGCTAACATCTGTACCCTTTATAACAAGTGGTAGCTTGTTCCAGACTTGTACACATTAGTAAGAAAAAGTAAGGCATTGCATCTGCAATTACTTATGGCTAAATTGTAACTAATTACAGTTCCAATTACGCTTCCACGAAAGTAAGTGACCGTTATCTCAAAAAATAATCCGTTACTTTCGCGGCATTACTTTCAACCTTACTGATACGAGATACAAGTGTTATGGGAAGCATTTATTGTTGCGTCCACTCACAATTTTGTGACCTTGAGCAACATCTGGCTCTCGAGTCTCGTCGAACATCTTGCCTCGTTTCTATGTGAAGACGTCGTCAGCCGCGCTGAACACCTTCTCAGTCCACCTTCTTCCAAATAAGTGCTGCCACCTGGACGGGCTGCGTTCGAGATTGAGTGACTAGAAAACAATTCGCTCGCAAAGCCTTTCCCACCCGTTCGATGCCCAAAACATCAGCTAGGTCCTGTTGTCCCGTTAAAGAAACACTGACACCCCCCAAAAATTTTTTTTCATTTTTTGCCAGGCGCTTTATTATGGTGTCGGAGGACTACCCAATTAATATTTTGCAACAGAGTAGCGTATTTTTTTAATAAAGCCAAAAAACGCAACTGCGCGAAACCGAAACCGAAACGGAGAAGTGGAGAGGATAGCGGGAGTGGCGGAAGTCACGTGGCTACACCCGACCGTGCGCTTCTCTTTTTTCTCTTTTTTTTTCCCTCGGCGTAGCAGACGACATGCGGCGTTAGCGGGCACTGTTTGCGATTCTTTTGCAGTTATGTTTGTTCCGCTCGCTGTTCTGTACTCCAAGATGAGTTGTTTTGTACATTGAGGAGTTGGAGATGAGTAGCGAGTGCCCGTGGTTAATTTTCATGATGGGCTCCGAAAAGAATTGACTCCGTAAGTGTGACGTCATGGGTCCAAACAAACCGTTGCTAGGGTCGTTGTTATGGACGAATACATGTGGCTCGGTTTCGCTACGAAAACCCGACCATTCAAAAAATCAGGAGTAGGATTTAAACTTCCAAAAATCACAGATATAGAAAGCTTGAATGTCATATATGTTTCGACAGAAGTGTGCCGGTAATCGCTCGTTTCTGAAATATTTACGACTGCAACTTCCGGTCCTCAAGATACCTGCAGCAGACGACGAATGCAAGAAGTATGCCGTCTGCCGCACGCCGGCCGGCCAAGTGGGGCCGTCGTTTGCATCGTGTGAATAAAGACGGTATTCTGACATCGCATTTGTTTGAAATATAATGAGTTTCAGACACTCTTAAGATTTCATAGTGGGGTGCGATGCAAAATATGGTTTATCGAAAGTCCGGGCGCCGATCGAGATGTGATAGTCTGCTAAAAGATCGCATTGCACCCGCCAGAAAAGCACTCCAGGCGAACGGTTGAGATCCCAAATTTTGTTTGCGGACTCGCGCTATGCGAGGGTGCTTCGTATACCTGGTTGTGAACCATCGCGTGGAGAGAGATTCTTGCAGTTTCTTCAGATTTCCGCAAGACCCCAAAGCGCGAAAGAACTGGATAAAAAAACATACGGTGAGCCTATTACAGACTGTACTCGCATCGTGGGTTCGATGAAGATCTTCACCAAAAGAGCACATCCACAAAATTTGATGTATACCTAGGGGAAAAAAGAAAGCACATTGCGGAGGCCTCTACGGCCACGGCAATTCACTTGTTTTTGTCGCTTGTTTACCGACGCATTTCAATGAAGACGCCCGCTGCAACAGAGGCTAGCAAATCTATCGTGTCGTCTGCTACCAAAGCAAAGCGGAATGTAAGACTTCAGAAATGGCTTTCATCGTTGCAATATGACACTGAGACGACAAGAACATCTTCATAATTAGATACCAAGAAGTTAGGTTGCTTACAAAAAATTATTTACTTACTTGTAAGCAAAAATCTAGCCTCATGTGGAGTCTCCATGCATTAGTCCATAGCAACGTCCCTAGCAACGGTTTGTTTGGACCCAAACGCCATGTTGTGACGTCATCACTTACGGGGTCAATACACCCAAGATGTTGCGTGAAGAGCTGGCTCACACGTCCTGCGTCCGAAAAAAAGTGGCATTGTGCGACAGAGTTTCCGAAATATCAACGGGATCGGGACCAATGGCTGGCTGCAATTCCTGTAGAACATTTACGAGCACCTCGGAAAGCGGACGCTACCTGATTTATATGCTCTTTGCATTTTGTGGAAAGTGATTACATTGAGTTCGCAGGTGTCAAAAGAAATCCCATCCCCATTTAATTCAGCGACGTTTCGTCCACAACATTTGTTTGTTAATTTTTGTTTGTTTCTTCAGTGATAATTGTAAAAAGAAAGAAAGGTAAACATCGAAAAATGTTTGAAAAAAGAAAAAAAGTGCCATCATCGGGGATCGAACCCGGTCCTGCCGCGTGTGAAGCGGACGTCGTACCCACTGAGCTACGGGGGATCACGTGACAGGGAGATCTCTTTCCTTAGTAATACTTCAGCCGGTAAATTGTAAGTTGGAAAGTTTGCTGCCGATTTTCCTCCAGCAAAAGCACTCCCGGGTCGAAGTCGGGAAGCACCACGTATTGGCGACATTCGCACCTAGTAAAGAAATCGTACGCGTGCATATTCAACTCGAAGTAGACGCGTCGTGCTTGAAGTTTGCGCGAGCGATGTCTTCAGCCACGAGAAGGGAGCGACGGCTCGGCGACGTCTTCGTGCAAATCGGCTTGGTGGTCGGGCGTGTCGTACGGGATGAATACCAATTCTTTTGATCAGTCCCAAATTTCTCTTTAAAGGCAGACAGAATTCGCCGGTACCGCGAACGACAGTTCTGAAGTAGAGGTCCCGCGCCCGTCGTCCGCTGCCATCGCCGTCCCCGCGAGTCCCACGATACGCGAAACGACGCACGCACAGAATGCTTCCGGTTCTCTGTGGAACTTTTTTTTTCAATCAACGTATTTGCAGCTTTTTAGAAGCCACAAAAAATGGGTTTCATATTTTTTTCTATTTTTAATATTGAGTGTGTGCCTTCAGTGACCAACGACTTTCATTAAATTTGGTAGTCGCATCGATAACTTCGAAAACGGCCCGTGACCACGGAAAAGAGAGTGAGCGAGACTCGAACCGGCCAGTTCTTGATCGGCGGTTTTCGGGCGGAAAGAAACCGAATTTCGAGTCGCAAATTGTGTTTTGGGTAGTTGGGCTCTCATATGTCATGTACAACTAAAAACCTCGGCGAGCATAAACACCCTGTCAGTGTCCCTTTAAGCGCAATAACATTTCTAGCATTTAACCGCAAGATTGTATGCATCTGTCGTGATAACTAAATTTAGCGGCAAAGTTTCCTTGCTAAATTTAGAGGGAAAACCTGAATTGATGAAGTGTCACTAGGGTATACACTGCATCGACACCAATTCTGGTACACCCTAGTGTTACATCATGTGACACTGCCTCAGTGCGACAGTGATACAGTAAACCCTTCCCGAAATTGTGAAATGATGCATACCTAGGTACATTATGCACAGCTACCATTAGTTGGTCTCATCGCTTCCGGCGTGAAGCCCGTGATTGGTTCAGAGTTTGCACCGAGCACCAATGCAGCACTCGAATAAAACATGTTTAGATGCGAGTACAGCCCGACTGATGATGCTGATGAAGCGCTCGTTTCCAATGCGTGCTCACACTGCATGACCAACTAAAGGCAGCCGCACATGATCTATGCAACATTTAAAAATTTCACAAAGGGTCTATAGGCAACAAAATCGATAACAGCAGGCTAAGAAATGCCATGACGTTGCATCTCGTCTGGTATCAGCCAGAAAGACTGCACATCAAGCACGTAGAGATTAAGGCCATGCTCTCCAACAGCGTGCCCTGGCAGACCCTAACGTATGCTCGTTCATGGTGGAACCCATCCAAGGCGAAGCCGGAGTGGTGGTGCCATCTGAAGGGTACCTCAAGGGAGTCCGCCGGCTCTGCACCCAGCACAGGGTGCTCTTCATAGCCGACGAGATCCAGACCGGCTTGGGCCGCACGGGAAAGTGAGCAAACTTGCAGTCATTCACTCTTAATTATTTTTTTTTTTCAATAGTAAAATGATCTATATTTTGTCTCACTACAACCATGCAGTACAGCCAAAGCTACATGGGAGGCAGTGTATCCCAACCTGTTCAGAGGAGGCAAAGGAGGAACGGGGGAATGTTTACCCTTCTCTTCTGTTCCTCTTTTCCCTCCTCTTGAACAGGTTGGCATTTGCTCTCTCCCCTGTAGCTTTGGCTGTACTGCACTGGTTTTAGTGAGACTGAGTGTAGGGTACACAATTAACCTTATTGGCAGGATTCCGTGTCTTCAGAGTTCATTTTTCGTGAAATTCTAAGGATATTTTTCAGAGTTTATTTTCCGATAAAAGATAGAGGATTATCAGAGTTTATTTTTGTTAGATTTTCAAGTCTCTGAAATTCGGAGTTCAATTGTATTCTTTTCAATTACTTCTAAATTCTGAATAATTTTTTTAAAGAAGTCATGACACAAACATACATTAAATTCACCAGAACTCACCTGTATTGCATATTTCTGCAGCTGCATTTGCCATAGGCGCTTTGCCATGGGCAATCATAACTATCCCATGACAACTATATTCCAAAGATGCCTTGCCTCAGTAGCAGTCAATATTTTGGAATATTCAACTCCTGGACATAGTTGCTGGGAAGCATGTAGGCTTCAGCTGCCCTTCCCTCCATTAAATATGTGGATGAATAGCTGTCACTTTTATAAAGCACTACCCCTCCTTCCTCTAAGATGCACATAAATAGTTTGGTCCAAACTAGAAACCCAAATCATGGCTCTTGTCGTGGCCCACAAGTACCGCATGTTGTCCTGAACGAACCTTGACGAGCTAAAACGTAAACAGCCTTCTGTCAGTAGTCCGAAATTTCAAAGGAAACGAAACTGGCCTTTCCTCAGAACCGCTGAACCCGTGTAGGGATCTTGAAATTTGGACGAAAAATGTTACCAGCGAGCGTTTTTCGGACTTGTTTGTAAACACGGAGCCCTATTTATGGGAAGTTTCCACCTACGTCACTAATTCCCACCATTTTGTTGTTATGAGCTGTCTGGTGTGTGCCAAAGGCATGTATTTCAAGGATTCATCTGACATCATTCAATCCGTATCGAACAACGTAAAGGCGGATTGGCACGACATGAAAATGCCGTAGAAAACAACTTGGGAGTTTAAGTGCAGATCAGCTGAGGCGGTGATCTAGACTTGCCCCCAGCCCCTGGGGCCGAGTCGAAGTAGGTACACTTTTTTCCGCAATTGACCTCGATCAAATTCGAGGTGCCTGGACCGCGGTTCGAACCCACCAACGGGGGATTTGTAGGCCAGTGCTTCGCGTCAGTGCTATCGAGGCTATTAAAATACTATAGTAAATGGTGGTCACCATTACATTCTAGGACATGGTTCAGGCCCGTGTCCTAAACACTTTCTCCCACTAGAAAACGGAAAGAGGGAAGGCAGGATCTGTCAGATAAGGTTAACATTGCTATTGACAGGTAATATCAGTGCTATGCAAGTCCTCTTTTATACTTTGCATACTAGTAAACCTTAGATATGAGTAAAAAAAACAGAAACAAACATTTAAGTGGCCCTATGCAGTTTGCAAAGCTAGGCAAGGGTGGGGACCCTGACGTGACACCTTTTCTCCCTCCGCATCCATGTAGGCGGCTGTGCGTCCATCACGACGACGTGCGTCCGGACATCGTGACCTTAGGCAAGGCGTTGTCTGGCGGCGTCTATCCGGTGTCTGCCGTGCTGGCAGACGACGAAGTCATGCTGGTCATCAAGCCCGGGAGCACGGCTCCACTTACGGCGGCAACCCCCTCGGCGCCAGGGTGGCAGTCACCGCGCTTCGGGTGGGTGGTCACACATGACACCCATGCGTAGAAACGAAGATGAGGTCGTAGATGAGGTCCTTCTGAACTTGGGACGGGCCTTTTCGAGTGACAAACGTCGTCTGGGGGTACTATGCAAACTACAAACGAAGGGCAGCCCAATGCATTTCCGTCCATCGGAACACATTGGCATTGTGCCATTGTATCGGTTTTCATTGCTTTTATGTCCCATACTTCTGATACTCAAAAGAATAATCTTCAAAGGAAGACTAGTAAATATGCGTGGACAGGCGAGGACAATGTTGGTCGTGCGAGACAGTGACCTCCGAAAATGGCGACGGCAGTAAGAAAGGGTCAGGGGAGAGTGTGCATGCATGCACAGAGGCTTACTGGGAAAAGGTTCATTCTGAAGTGCAAAGAACTGGTGGTAAGATACCTAGA
>JAZHYW010058434.1:0-10079 GCA_037355805.1 Ixodes ricinus
CGAGAGATGCCCCACCCCCGAAAGATAGCCCACCCCTATTTTTGGCTCGATTTGCTATATTCTTTTAAACACCGGAAGATAGCCCACTACTAGTAATAGTAGTGTTGTGTATACCGTAAAAACCCGAATATATTACGAGTTTTTTTTTTTTTTTTAAATTTTGCGATGTAAAATTTGCGGCTCGTATTATACGCGGGTCCTAACAATTTTCAGCTTCAATGAGGCGCGATCTAACGCTGTTTGACGTAGTTTCGGTTTGCAAGCGCTCAAAACAGCTATCATCATCATTAAAATCACAATGTCCGAGGCGCCACCATCCGTCCACAGTCAGGCTCGGCAATGGCGTCGGCGCGAAAACCATAATCGGCCGCCTTCAAAAGAAAAGTCCTTTTGGTTGCGGAAGGCATCGGTCAACAAGGCAGCCGGACGACAATTCAGCGGAATGAGGGCCGCATCCGCGGATGGAGACGACAAAAGCAAGCGTCTGTCTTGCGTGCAACGGAACGAGCAAAGAAGCTTTAGGAGCCCGAAGAATGGCGTGCTACGCCGATGTCGAGGCAAGTCTCCGTCGACTTTGTAAAAGAGCAACGTGAATCGGCACTCTCGCCGTGAACACCGAGACTGCTGCTCGCATGGCAAGCCGACATTGGGTTCGCTTTGTGCGTCGCTGCCGGGATTTCACTTCATCGTTGGCGCTGCTGTCGTCGCGCGTTCCTTCAAGTGCGGGATTTCAAATGCGCTCGACGGCACTGAAGACTACTGCCTTTGGGAGTGGTGTCGGACAAGGAGTCTGACGGACATGATGACAGCGATTCAGGTTCAATTATGACGCAAATAAACATTTTTCTTAAGACTTCCAGGGTCGCATGCTTACGCGGAATATTTTCGTAGTCCTGATTTTGCTTTTGTATTAAACGCGGCTAAAAAAAAATTTTTTTTCAAGGTCTTTAAATTATGTTTTGTGTTTATTCGCGGGTTTTTACGGTACTCTTCTACTGGTCCGTCGTTCGTTTGCGCTGTATTCTCTTTCCAACAAGCTTCGAAGGGACACAACCTAAAAATAGCAATTTTTTAAAACTTTTCTTAATTGTACACCGAAAGTTAGCCCACTCCATATTTTCACCCGATTTACCCTTGATGTTAGGTGGGCTATCTCTCGGGATTTTACGGTATGCTGTCCTAACGTGGTGACGCCACTTACCAGGCACCGAACACCTTCGGTGTTAGATGCTTGGCAGTGGCGTCATTGCAGACCCCAGCCACGTGGGCCGCCATGCCCACATGCAGGGGGCACCTGCTTTAGTAGGTGCTTGGTGAGTGGCGTCACCACGAACCCCGGGCCATGTGGGTTCACCCACCCACGCCTGGCTGTGCGTGGGTTGGTCTGTGTCTGGGGAAAAGAAGATCCTGGTGGTTGAGATGAGCCCGGGGTATGTTTGGACCCTTTGGGGCCCCCAGGCGTGGCAGTTACCACTTTGGCCTCTGCTTCTCGTAGACGGGTGTCCTGGCTTGGCCCGACCAGGATGATTCAGTCAGTCGCCTTTCTCCACCTCTCCTTTCTTTAACTTTCTTCATCTCCTCTTCAGTCTTATTTCACCTTCTTTGGTGGCAAGGGCTAACCCTGGGTAGTGACGGATCGCTTCCTAGACCCACACTTGGTTATAGTTTCTTGGTAGCACTGGCACTGTTCCTCCTCCCCTTCTCCTCCTCCATAACCTCCCTCCTCCCACAGTTTACCTTCTAAATTTAGCAGGAAAATTAACGCCACTTGACCTCACCATTAATTTGATTCCCCACTAAATTTAGCACAGAAACTGAATTCGTTCATGTAGGTGACGGGGCACAAAGTCATGTGACGCCATTTTCTCCACTAAATTTAGCGGGGAATTGAATCGGCGAATACGTCTGCGACGTCCCATAATGCAGCGCGCGCAGTTACGCCGACGGCGACACCGCAAAACCTGAAAACGGTGCCTAAGAGCTGGACTCTAATAAAGCATGGGGCATATTTAGGCGATATCCTACACCAAGTAACCTTATTTCGTTCAAGAAAATGAAAGACATATGGCAGTCAAAGAGACATTGCTGGGACAAGTATGCATCTTCTGTAAATAGTTCAGGCAATGCCAAAGGAGGTCTGCGATCAAGTTCATAAAATTAATGGCTCGTATCATGCTTTTTCTGTTCCTCTTTTGACAAAAAATGGAGTATGCCCTGAAAGCCTCGAGGAACAGGCAGATATCCTTGACGAGCAATTCGAGTTTGTTTCTAGCTCAAGAAACAACACGCCTACATTTCTTAGATAGAAAGCACAGATGGAAATTAAGGGTGTGAACATTTCTGGGTGGTTTTCAAGATCCCTACAGTGCCCTATTCACATTGCGTGAACTTGAAATAGTCTTCACTGTCCTAAACAGACTGCACCCAGTCCAGATAAAGTCCATTACATTATGCTCCAACATCTTCATCCTTATACTCTTGAGCTTATTCTATGCCTTTTCAATAAAATCTGGTCTGAAAGCCGTTTTCCGTTCTCGCTTGGAAGGTTGCCTCCGTGATTTCCTTTGCTGAAGCCAGGAAAGAATCCTTCATGCATCTAGGTACAGGCCGATAGCTTTTGACAAGTTGTTTATCAAAGACTCTTGAAAGAATGATTACACTTATGCGTGCTTATGCATTATCTTGAAAATAACAACATTCTAGACAGATACCAGTGCGGCTTTCTATCTTCAACAATCCACAGTAGATCACTTGGTTCATTTCAGAGACAGCCGTGAGAGAGGCATTTGTGAACAAACAGCACTGTCTTTCTGTGTTTTTTTTTATCTGGAAGGGTGTACGATACTGCCCTGGCCATTTGGAGTACTGCAGGATCTAATTGACATTGGTATCTGTGGGTGTCATGTCGGCACCATTAATAGTTATCTAGAGTGTCATTTATTTCTTATTAAGCTGGGTACCACCTTTTCTGAGATTTTTTGCAGGAGAGTGGAGTTTTCCAGGGTGATGTACTTAGCATCACTCTTTTTATTATAAAAATAAACTCCATTGCCCGTGCAATACCTTCTTCAGTTCAATATTTTATCTACATTGATAACCTCCAGGTTTCAGTATCATCAAGCAATCTTTCCATCTGCGAGAGGAGGGTTCAAGTGGCAATCAATAATTTGACAAGCTGGGCTAATATGAATGGTTTTTTTATTTTTCTACAGAAAAGACTGTCTGTGTATGCTTTTCTCATCAGCGAGGAATTTTTCAAGAACCCTCTTAACCATCTATGGACTTGCTATCATGGTGAAAAGTGAACACCAGTTTCTATTTCTTCTCTTAGATTCAAAGGTAACCTTTGTTTCTCACATTAATCAATTAAAGTCAAAATGTTTCAAATCACTCGGCATTCTCAGTGTTGTCCCATCAATCTTGGGGTTCTGATAGAGTCTGTCTCCTGCGCATTTATTGTTCAGAAGTTCGGTCCCTGACTCGATTATGGCAGTGTTGTGTATGGTTCAGCCAAAGCTTCAGCATTGAAGATGTTGGATCCCATTCATAATAAGGGGCTGTGGCTAGCCACTGGTGCTTTCCGCACCTCTCCAATTGTCAGCCTCTATGCAGAGGCTAAGTATTATTCTCTAGAGAAAAGACGTTTCGCTTTGGGGTTTATGTATTCACTTTGAGTAAGATCAGTTCCTCTCCATCCAGCTCTTGAATCGGTTGAAGAAAATCGAGTAGGTATGATAGAACTTTTTAAAGTAAGCCAAGTATTGCCCTCCCTTTACTTTGAGGCATACTAAGGCAGCAGAGTGCTTTGACCTGAACCCAGCGTCCCCTCCCTGACAAAGTACATACTGTAGAATACTGCGATCCACCCACTCCACACTTAGCGCCCATTCCCAAATTTGTAAGATCTGAGAAAGCATGCACAGTACATTGATATTATGTAAAATTGGTGACCGGACATGCGCCCATCCCCCATTTTGTTGCGATTATCTCTAAATTTTTTAGTGGGCGCTCGCTCGGTATTTTACAGTAAGCTCTGCAGTTTCTAGGGACTATTCTCTGATTCACTGTAACTTCACTTTGACAAAACAAGGAAAGAAAGATACTCCGGATGAAGTGCCGAGGCAAGAATTTGCTGAAATACTGAAGCCAGTACCAGCACCACTTTAACATTTACACAGATGGTACTAAAACTGATTCTTTTGTTGGTTGTGCTGTTAGGTATTGATCCACACTAAGCCACTTCCGAAACCGTTCGAGTCACCTGCCGCCAGTCCGCGTATGTTCGCTCTACACTGCCGCTTCTTTCTCTTCACTCCCGTTCCCCCGCGCATCCGCGGGACGGGCCCGTTCGGTGCCGCGCTATCCCTCACAATCCTCCCCCTTAGAAAGCGAAGTCCGGTCGGTCTTCGCAGTACTTCAACAGCTGGTCCACATGTGCCAGTCCCGCCAGTCTTCCAGTTCTTTGGTCCCTCAGGCGATAGTCATTGGCCCCCACTTTCCCCACCACCACGAAAGGTCCCGAACGTCTTGGAGCCAGTTTTGCTGCCACTCCTTTGCTGGCATCACTGAGGGTGTGCAGGTCGCGTAGTACTGTGTCACCTATTTGGAACTCTGACTGCTGTCGGGTTCGATTGTAGTAACGCCGCTGTTGCTCTTGCGCTTTTCTTTGGTTCTCCAGAGCAAACTCATACGCGTCCTGCAGTCTAGACGTCAAATCAGCCACGAAGCCCGGCGTGCCACTGATTGGTGAAGGGAGTTGGCCGGGGTTTTGTTGCCAAGGGCAGCGGAGCTGGCGCCCATAACACAAAAGGGCAGGTGAGTACCCTGTGGTGACGCTCTCACAGGTTCGCATAGCAAAGGCGACCTCTGGGAGATGTTGATCCCAGTCACGGTGGGCACTGCAATATGCCATAAGGCACTGCTTTACTGTCGCATTATGCCGCTCCACCATCTGTCCTGCTGGGCGGTATGGCACCGTGTGGCGGTCTCTGATGCCAAGGTGTTTCATTAACGCTTTCCACAGGTTTGACACAAAGACACGCCCATTGTCGCTAGAGATACTCTTGGGGAAGCCATGTCGACAAAACACTTCCAGCATTCGTTCTAATATGGCCTTGCTGGTCGGAGCTCGAAGTGGGAATAGCTCCACGAACTTGGTAAATTTGTCGATGATCACCAGCAGGTGTTTGTGTTGGCGCTTTGAGGTGGGCAATGGTCCGATGAGGTCCACACTCAGCTCTGCCATGGGTTCCTCTGCCCAAGTGCTGTCCATCAGTCCGCCTGGCTTCTGGCGGCGAGGCTTCAGTGTCTGGCATGAATGGCAAGACCGTACATACCGAGACACATCGGATCTCATGCCTAGCCAAAAATACCTCTCGGACACTCGTCTCAATGTCTTGAAATAACCTAGGTGGCCACTTAGAGGGTGATCATGTGACAATTGGAGCACTGTTTGGCGTAGTTGTTTGGGCATCCAAAGGAGTCTTCTTTCGCCTGCAATCCTCAGCAGCAGTCCATCGTGGTCCAGTTCGCTGTCCTCAGCCATGTTCCGAATCTGGCATGCTTCTGCAGAGTCAGTCGGTAGGGTGCCGTCCTTGAGATAGCTAATCAGCTTGATGATCCCAGGGTCCTTTCGCTGTTCGTCAGCAAGCTCGGATGCACTGACGAGGGGTGAGATGTCGGTCTCCTGGACCATCGCATTCTCCTCGAACCGGACCCGGTATTCTGTTTCCATGGTGTCAATGGGGAACCATTCGTCGTCAGTCTCTCTTGTCTCCGAGCCTATTGTAGCTGGGGCGGGGAAACGGCTCAGCGCGTCCGCTGGGATGTTGGCTTTTCCCCGTCGATGCCTGATGAGGCAATCAAATCCCTGCAGGCGTAGCGACCCATCGACGCACCCTACTTGAAGTCTGGTCCGTGGTGAACATCCACCTAAGAGAGGCGTGGTCAGTGTGGATCTCAAACTTGGTGTGCTCCAAATATGGGCGGAACTTGTCAACGGCCCACACTACCGCCAAGCACTCCCACTCCTGCACCGTGTAGTGCCTCTCCGCTTCATTCAGGGATCTGCTGATGAACGACACTGGCCTCAGCCTCCCTCCAGCCTCCTGTAAGAGAACAGCCGCAATGCCCCTCCCACTGGCATCCGTTTCCACCACGAATGGCCGGTTGAGATCTGGGAGTGCAACCACCACGTCATCAGCCAGCATGGACTTGAGCCGACGAAATGCCTCCTCTTGAGGGTTCCTCCAACACCACGAGACCTTCTTCTGCAGGAGGAATGACAGTGGCTGAGCCACCTCGGAGAACTTCGGCAGGAAGGTGCGGTAGTACCCCGCCAATCCTAGGAAGGCCTGAAGATCCTTGACTGTTCGTGGGGTTGGAAAGTCCCTGACGGCCGCAACCTTATCAGGATCAGGTCGGCACTCTCCCGGCGAAATGATGTGCCCCAGGAACTTTAGTGATCGCCTGCAAGTTTGTGTCTTCTTAGGGTTGATGGTCAATCCAGCATGGGCGATCCTGCCCAAGACCTCTTCAATATGCCTCAGATGCTCTTCGAACGAACCTGAGTATACTAGCACATCGTCCAAAAAGGCCATACAAAACTTGTGCTTTATCCCCGCCAGTACTTTGTCCATGAGATTCTGGAATGTAGCTGGTCCACCAGCCACACCAAAGGGCATCCTCTTAAACTCAAACGTACCCTGGTGGCATATAAAAGCAGTCTTGGGGACATCCTCGGGGCGAACAGGGATCTGGAGGAAGCCCTGCGACAAATCAAAGCTCGTGAACCATTGGGCTCCGCCCAGCTGTGCAAGTACCCAGTCTGTCCTGGGCATCGGGTACACCGGAACATTGGTTTTGGCATTCAGTGGACGATAGTCCACTGCCAGCCGGTACCCTCCAGACTTCTTTGCGACCAGGACTGGGGCACAGGACCACTGACTGGAGCTTGGTTGGATCAAGTCCTGGTGCAGCAAATCTTCCAGGCAGGCATCCATAATCTGCCTTTTGTGGGAGTTGACTGGGCGAAGCCTACAGCGCGTTGGCAGGGAACTCCCCGTGTTGATACTGTGCTCCATCAGTCCGGTACAACCAGGGCGAGCGTCAAAAATCTTATCAAATCTTCGAAGTAGGGCCGAAACTTCCGGATGTTGCTGAACCGCGTCCTCCGCCGAGGGCTGCTGGGCGTCTTGATTCTGGTCGGGTTCCTGGTGTGCGACTTGATGAGGCTCTGCAAACAACTCCTGTAGACTGTACACCTCCTCACCCAGCCGGGGATGAACTGGCGCCCTCGAGCCAACGTCCCGGACAAAGGGGATTAGGGTCTGTGGTTCATTTCCCAGAGTCCAAGAGTTCAGAGACACATGAACCGAGATGCCAGTGGCATTCAGAAAATCCCTACCAAGTACAATGTCTCGACAGAGGCCTGGCATATGCAGGAATCGCTGCTTCCTGGATCCTCCGGGCCAGTGTATTCTGCACCTAGTTGAATGCGTAATCTGAAACCGGCCCGCTGCGAGACGTAGACCTCGTCGTTCCTCCTTGACACCCACACCAGTGGCTGTGGCTGCCTCCATTGCCTCATCTCCCATTAAGCTGACGCTCGACCCCGTGTCCAAAAGCGCCTTGAATGTGAACTTCCCAATACGAAGCTCTAACAATGGCTCCTTGCCGCCGGCTGTTGCAGCTACCTGCACTGTGGTGTCGTAGAGGCCCGCCGGAGTGGCCTCTACTGCCAAGAGTTTCCCTGGCACCTCGCTTGCATGTGGCCCAGCTGGCCGCACTTGAAACAGCGTGGCGAGCCCTGGCGTCTAGCTGTGGGACATTGTCGTTGCATATGTCCGATGCCACCACAACGATGGCACTGGATCTGTGGAGGCTGGTTGGTTGCTGGGTACTGGTGAAAACTGCTGTGCAGGCCAGTCTGGTGGAGCATTCTCACTGCTCCGACTGCACTCAGCTGGTCTCGATAGTATGATGGCTGGAGGGATGCCGGATGCAGGGGCCAGGCCTGGCTAGCAACTGGTGGTGGCACTGGTACCGCTGCCACCGCAGCACTTTGAGCAGGTGCATGAGTCGTTGCACTCTTGCTGTAGAAGGCCAGGTCCCGCGCAACTTGGTTGGTGGGCTGTGGCGGGGAACATACTGCACCCGCCGCCATGCTCTTTCCATTAATCCATCCGCTGCCTGCGCAAGCTCTTTCAGGCTCGCAAAGGTCTTACCTGCGCAGAAGTCTTGAAACTGAGGGTGCATTTGCTCCAACACCCGCTCGACTTTTTCGGCCTCAGTCACATCGTCGCCGATCCTGTCATAGTACGAGGCTATAACATAAATGAACTGTTTGAGGTTCTCCTCCGGGTGTTGAGTTCGGAGCCTCAGTTCTTGTTTTAGGCGTTTCTTTTCGTCGACGGGTGCGAACTCCTTTCGGAAAGCAGTAGCGAACGTTGACCAGTCAGCGAAGTCCTCTGTGAACCGAAACCACAGTTTGGCGCTTCCCTGGAGGGCTGCAGGTACGACCCGGCTGAGCCGGTCCTCGAGTTTCACGCCGTAAACGAGGCAAAAGTTCTCCAGGTGGTCCAGGAACTCATCTGGCGACTGCAAGTCTCCGAAACCGATGAACTTCGGGGGCTGAACGGGAACCAGCCGTGGGCGCGTCGAGTCCTGGTCATCCGTTGGGCTGGCCTCAGTGACAGCCGCCGCGACGAAGGGCGCCGCTCCCTCTTCCGTGGCTCGTATCGGAGTAGCAAACAAAAGCTCACGAACGTGGGCCGCGATCTTCTCCCGCTGTAGCGGTGTCCCGTCTGTTTGTTGCAGCAGTGTCTGAAGAAGCTCCGGTGGCACGAACACCGACGGTTGGTTCATTTTAAGGAACGGACGAGCCCCCACTTGTTAGGTATTGATCCACACTAAGCCACTTCCGAAACCGTTCGAGTCACCTGCCGCCAGTCCGCGTATGTTCGCTCTACACTGCCGCTTCTTTCTCTTCACTCCCGTTCCCCCGCGCATCCGCGGGACGGGCCCGTTCGGTGCCGCGCTATCCCTCACAGGGTATAAAAGAAATTATAGCCTATTCCCCATTCACACAGCCAGCATAAAGCGACCTTTAACATAGGTCCCAGTGCCACCCAATGAGCTACGCCACAAACTATCGCCATCTAGAACCACTCAGTTCGGGAACTGCCATAGAGACTGGGTTCTCGAAAAAGTGGCACCGATCCGGCACTCGAGAACCGATGCTGCCAATGGCGACTCACAACGCCGCCATTTCTCCCGCAGCGGCCGCTCGAGGAACTGCACGTGACTACCTACTTCGGCCTTCAATCGGCCATTTTGGCGCCGAAACAGATACGGTGGAAGGGAGGGGGGGGGGGCCAGGGGTGCCAGGCCCTGTCTCCCAAGCGGACGCGCCGCGGATTGCCACCGAGGTTAAAGATGCGCCTAGGTCGGGACGCGCTACCTGAAATCGCCGCTGAGGCATGGTTGTATAAAAACAATATTCATTGTACTGCGAACCTTGCGAGCTAAAGATTTTAGAAAACAACACGCGCCCTTCATTTTGTACTAAACTCCAACAAAAGTTACTACAAAAAGAGTGAAGAAAGGTAAAAAAACGCAGGCGAGCTGGTGAATGATATCCATAGCAACCCTGAGACGTAGGAGAAAAAAAAACGGACAGAACAACGAAGTCTCTAACACAGCTTGAAATTTATTTCTGCAACCATCGTCTTATATGCAAGTCACAGCCGTCCACTCACCAGCTCAAAGAGACCTCCTCACCCACTTCCCAGTGTACCTCGCCTTCAGCCTATATCGACAAACGCACAAAAAAAAAAAATCATCATACACGCCCGAAACACAAAGGGACAGGAAGTCAAAAGGGGATGCAGGAACTTCGCGCATTTAACAATGGTGCAGCTCCTGTGCGTAGAAATTTCCTTTTATTGGATTCACACAGTAACAAAAATAGGCACATGCAGTATTTGTGCATACTAATTACAAAACAAATTCTATGCATGCTTCTCTTAGAAGTCCTGCACCTTTCGGGAGGTCGGTTTAGCAATACGTAACTGAAATCC